>NDFZ01004691.1:2647-20576 GCA_002192655.3 Mamestra configurata | reverse complement strand
CGCGCGGGGTGCGCGGGGCGCGGGAGAGGTCGGCATTGACGTCACGCGCGCCAGCCAATCGCGCTCCACCTCGCCGCTCGAATTTGACTTAGCCGCGGGTGGCTTAGCTGTATCCCCATTGGGAGCTTTGGCTGTATAATTTCGATGCCTTTGCATCTTGTTTGCTTGATAAAGATTAGTTTAGTTGCGTTCGATAACCTCATCGTCATCATAGGGCTCATGAAGCAGACATGTTCAAACGAACATCATGGTTTTCCAATAGTATCTTCTAATTCTCTGGATCACTTTTCCTGTTCTTATATTCAATTACAGTTGCTATGCGATTCCAAAACTGAACAAATCGTCGTTTTAAATGAACACCGGTAAACAGCGGTAATAAAGCACCCTATTTATATTTCTCGGGAAATGACTCAGTAAGAGAACTGAACTAATGCTGAACTTCCAAAAGAAGGATATGTTTTGATTAACATATTTTGTAAAGAATGCCGAAATACTAATTTCCACTGCTTTGGCAAAGTCTTACGTAAAGCTCATTTTTTCGAAAGTAACTAATACAAAATATCTATGGAACTCCGAAGTGGAAAAACATGTCTTTAACAACGAAGACTAGTACAATGTACACCATAGAGCAGACTTCCCTTTAATCAATGAACAGACAAACAATAGACAATTATAGATGACCATAAAGGTGCTGAAATAGTTTATGACAGCATGGGTGAGATCAAACGCTGCTTGAGGAACTACACGACACCTGCTCTGGCGCTGGTAAACAATTGCTGGAGATAAGTTGCCAACGAGCGGCCAAAGACCCGGATATCGGGAAATAGAGAGATCTGCGTGTCATCACATGTTTGGGAAGTAAGGTACTTAACAGATTTTATGATCAATCGACTAAGGCACATATTATATGAGCTCTAACCGAACTATGACTCTTGAAAAAGGAACTAAAATAGATGGAATGTATCCAATCCTTTGTTTGTGTAGATGCGTGTACTGATAATTCCGAGGTTTAATTAATTCCATATTAGTTTCGGAAAACTTAAAAAAGTCGTAGGTATACACGGATAGATACAAACAAAGTGAATTGTCTGTATTGAAATATGTGTAAGAATCTGGTAGTATTAGATATTATTGTTGGTTGGTTCAAATGTACCAATGGTTTTGAACTCCATCAAAATTGACCAATGTTTTAATACTAGCTACATGATCACCCAATTTCAACAGTTCACTCCTAACATATCCGACCAACAAAACCGCAATACGTCTCTTCTCATCAACATCTCAAATAAAAAGCTCCTTCAATAAACAACGTGGTACTGGCCAGTTGGATCATAATTTAGCAGAAGTAGGCCCTAGGAGCCTTGAGATAAACACAGGCGTGACGTCACCGGCCCGCTGGCGGTGACGGTAAATCTTTCTGACCAGCCATAGATCAGCAGCGCCGTTAATGTTGCAACAGAGTTGTTACTCAGCATTGAATGTTATTAGTGAGTAGGCCCTTTCGATTACTGTTTAAATAAACATTCAGTAATGGACGTTGCCAAAGTTAGGAAAAGTTGTGGGAAATGCTGAACGCGTTTTTGATCCAGGTGTAATAGGGCCGTCTTTTGACTATTGGAGGCCCTGGGCACAGGATAATGAGGCCCCCATGGCTTTGAATTTCAAAGTTCTCTTCCAAATTGAAAGAGGACTACTTTGCAAAAAACAGGCAAAAAGAAAAAAAGTATAACTAAAATTCTAGATTTATTGAACGGTTTGTAAAGTCAAAAAAAAAAGTAAAATGGTGTAAAATTAACCGAAACAGAATATCTTTTACACATTTGTTTAAAAATCAAAATATTGAAACTAAATGTTTTTCAATAGGTTATTAATATGTTTATCAGTCATCGGTAGGTGATCTAGCAGAATGTCTGTTTGTCCAGTGCAAAAGAATGAGAAAGCATTGGAAAATCCACATTTTTGGGAATTCTAAGGTTTTGGTCGAAGGAAGCTCAGAAACAAGTTAATAGTTTCTTCTGTTGTCTCATTAAAAAGATCCTGAAGCAAAAATAAATGATGAAGATCGAAATGTGCCTGTGACCTACAAAGTAACGGTATTTAATCATCATTATATGAAGCAAGTAACGAGGCTTGACCAAACACCATAAAATCTTCGAAACTTTTGTTTTGAAAACTTAACTAAACTCGTCGCAATCGACACATAATCCACATATCTGAAATAGCCGCTGTTACGACAGTAAACACAGTTAAAAATAACCGTCAGTTACCGCCACTGACGTACGCACTTATGTGCTACGTAAAGTAGTCGTTTTGCAACTATTTACACTACTCGGGAATAGAACCGTAGTTCGGCTCTTATATATTAACGAATTAAATTATCATTCATAATACAGGCATACAGTGCAAGTATGTTTAAAACCAAAACTGATGAAGACAGACAAGTAGTCTTCTGAAAAGAAAGACATTTCAGACGATGACTACAAAAAGTTTAGCTACAACAACTTTTCAAACATTGACAAAGCCCACGCCACGTAAGAAGAAATTAAACAAAAAACCCAACCAGAAATTGGCACGAAATACTGTTTTGTAGAAAAAAAAACTCACGCACCAGTTCGTTGACCCATTTAAGAGCTGTGTCTACATAACTAATCACTCATAATAATTCATAATATTCCGGGCTGGTGGTCGGCGGTGGTCGGTGCTGGTCGGCGCTGGTCGTTGCTGGTCGGGGAGCGGTGTATGACGTCACAAGTGACACAGTTCGCGCCGAGCGAGTGGAGCGCCCGACCCGGTTTCTGCCGATCGAGATGAGAACCGCCCTATCATCGCACACATTTTAACTAAATATACACTGTTTAAAACTGTATATGTAAACTTTCACGTTTGTACCGATCACTGTATCTGGATCGAAGCTGCTCGGTTTTACATTATTTTGTCGTGTTCGTTGCGCTTGCAAAGCTTTTCGAACTATTTTGATGCTCTCCAAAGCTAGATAAAAATCTGCCTATTATTTAGCATTCTACCTTTAGGCATAGATAATATAAACAATCATCAATAACTCTACGAATGTACAGGATCCAGTGGACCAGTAGAGTGAAAAATAAAATAGGAAGGTTTTTATCCTGCACCAGAACACAAAGAACAAAGGCATGACATATCCTTCCCTGACATCAAATAAGTTTTAAAAAGGTTTTCTTGACTAACTACCTCTAAATTACTACATACTAATTTCCTCCAATTAATCCTGAATCAATTTGAGAGCAGCACCAACCCATGGGAAATCTGCCTCGGGCATCCGTGCCTCGAGGTTAGAGGGGGATAAACTTTTATCTTAAAATAGAAGTATTAGTAACGTGATAAATACGAGATGGAGTCGTTAATTACATGGGTTTATGAGCGTTTGTTCCGTGAAAGAACAATCAATGCGTTTCACAGTTACTGACATGTTTCCTTACTCCAGTGGCTCCCAAACTTTTTTTGAGCTGGGAAGCATTTTGATCGCATTTTTTGTTAATAAGGCCCAGAAGTTCTGAAGATAAAATAAGTGTGTTAATATTAATTAAGTAAATCATAGTTTAAAAGTTCCTTTCTCTACATTCATAAGTGTACCTAATACTAACTAAATAGAAACTTATAATCAGTTGTCAATGTTAGTTTAAAGTTGAAAATTTGGAAATTCAAATAATATGAATGTTACGCCATCAATATTATAGTCCGCGAAATACTTTGGGAACCAATGCTTACTCCAAAGCTGAGAGGAAATACGTTGGGAACCAATGCTTACTCCAAAGCTGAGAGGAAATACGTTGGGAACCAATGCTTACTCCAAAGCTGACAGGAGATCGATAAAGTAGTGATGATATAGTACCTATTAATATCGAGATTTCTTGGAAATACGGGCGTCGCAGAGTTCAATGTGCATTCACTACATCTGTAACTGGGGCAAACCATTGACAAAATGTATTGATTTAGATTAGTTGTGCGTCTGCTATGTGGATACGTTTGTTTTTGATCGTGTGAATGTACCTATGTGCCAGCAATTGTATCCTAACTACAATATTTTAAATGCGAAAGTTAGTTTGTTTGTTTGTTACGCTGTCACGTCTAAATCGCCGAAACAATTTTGATGAATTTTGGAACAGAAATAGATGTGACCATGGAGACGGTTAAAGGTATAGGCGCGAGCGAAGCTGCGGACTATAGCTAGTACTTATAAATATATCTTACTTATAATATTACTTGCAAATAATGACAGTTATTTCCATCATTCACATCAGACATGATATTTTTTTAACAACTAAACACTTAGAGATTAGCTCGAAAAGATGGCAACACGCTTACATGGTCATCAATTTTGTAATGCTAAAATGCAATCATTGACATCAACAAAATAATGACTTCATCATCATCTTCCTGCCCTTATCCATGTAACGTGGGGTTGGCGCAACACGTTTTTTTCCTCCTTTCTGTCACGTTAGCCGTCATAATTAACGTTAAACGCAACAAAAATAAGATTAACGACTCCTGTCTTCAATAATCCAGATTACAAGACAATGTAATCTGAATTTTTGACAAAAAGACATAAATCATATCTGGTCTAAGTTGGTCTCAAAGAAAATACGAAATTTTTAACTAAAATATTGTTATTGCGTGATTCTGCCTTCCTATAATCCAAACATATGCGTGAAGATACCTAGGTATATAATATTTCATTTGTATAAATGTTTAGAACGGAGCAATTGAATAAAGTACGCGTGGTTCTATAAATAGCCGCGCGCTACGCCGTTGCTACGCGGACCTTGCTACGAGGCGCTACGCCGCAACCTCGTAGCGAGATGTTTATTTTAATTTTCTTACTTCAGTTTTAGGAGAACATTTCTGTAACTGAAAATATTTTGGGATTATTTTCAGTTACAGAAAGGAAAACAGGTTTTTTTTAAAAAAAGCACAGTGGGTGAATTTCGTGGACACAGTTTCTGTAGATATCAAGTTTTATCTAAACTAATTATAATAAGTTATTTAATTTAAAAGGTACGTTTGGTACTAATTTTAATTCCCAGGAGCGAACTTGTGGGAAATACCTCGTTTTTATTTAAGACAATGTTACTCTTATATTTTTTTGAAAACGCTAGTCCTATTAAAACCACGGCTTTATCCGTATATATTATATACGGATACCATTTCCTCCATTCGAGACGGTCAATATAGCTTGTTATTTATTGACATCAATCAAAGGTTTTTTTTGGAGTTGAGGAATTAAGTTTCTTTCAATAGGACTTTAGGCTTTGTTAATCTGTATTTAATCAGTACTATATGGAAAACTTTAAACTCAAAGCATTGGTATAAAGCTCGCCATTCACGTCACTGGCGGGTGCATGTAGCGGGGCGAACCGGCGCGAATTAGGTCGAACGCTGACGTCACGGAGCCACAGCCTCATTACTGCCGATGGCGGAGGGGACGAGGACCCCCGCATACGAGGCATACGTATGTGGACGTACATACGTGAGACACTTCAATATTGTAGTGAATTCAATATAAATATAATTGTCACTTATTTTGTGAATGCGAAAGTGAGTCTGTTTGTTACGCTTTCACGTCTAAATTGCAGAACCGATTTTGATTAATTTTAGGTGTAAAGATATATGTGACCCTGGAAACGGTTATAGACTAATTTGATGCTGGTAAAGCCACATGCGTAAAATAACATCTGCCAAAACGAATTCAGACTTTCATATTGGCCCCAAACTAGGCAAGCTTTTATCTTTGGGACCAATTAAGGGCTTCCTATTAACCATTGTGGAAACAAGGAGGAAACATGCTAACAAAGACAAGTAAAACCAAAAAATAAAACAAATTAAAATAAAACTAGAAATAAATTCATTAAATTATTATTGTGATATTATTGTGATTTGGTTTAGAGATTTGAGATTATATTAATGATAATGATAATCTTTATTCATTCGAACGTTAGTACAAAACATATTATACACATATAACATCCGTTGACTTAGACACTAAAAAATACAGTATATCTCTGGACCCCACACTAGGATACCCTGTGTCGTGAGGTCCAGTCCATTCCGTAAGTTTCGAAAAAAAATTATATGTATATAAACCAATGCATTTACTGTGTATATTTTTGCTATAATATATGAGATGCTAAATGAAAAAGAAATAGAAGATAGTGCTGCTGTGTGTGTGTGTGTGTGTGTGAGGGTGCGTGTGCGCGTGTGTGTGGGTATGTGTGTGCGTGTGTGCAATGGTGAGTTTGTATGTATAACTTCGTGTGCGCGTGAATTATATTACATATCAATGTTTAAGAGGTTCTCGGTATGAGCATAGTCTTTGGGTATTAGCCATTTCTGGATGGTGGTTTTGAGGCGGAATAATGTTAGGTTTATTATTGTTTTGTTAATTTTAAAGAATTTACTGTAGAGAAAGGGTCCCATAAAAGTAAAAGATTGACGAGCAAACGCAGAACGAGCTCTCGGTGTATCCCACTTAAGAGTTCTATGAGAGATTCGCGCTGTGGTCTTCGCAAGTTTAAGAAAGCGGAGAAGAACAGAGGTAATGTAAAGCTGTCTCACGCTGAGGAGGTCACATTCAGAGTACAGTGCTTTGGTAGGATAACGCCAAGCCTTTTTAAATGCTATTTTTAAAATTGCTCGCTGTGCGCGTTCGAGCTTAAGAAGATATGTTTTTTTCGACGCTCCCCAAGCAATGACACAATAACCCAAAATAGAATGACAAAGACAGAAGTATACGGCTCGAATAAGTTGCGGTTCTGCTACAGACCGAATTTTCTTAAATATGTGAGCTAGCTTCCTTACACGTTTCGTAACTACATCTATGTGTGATTTCCACGAGAGGTGTTCGTCGATCATTACACCTAAGTATTTTATGCACGAAACTTGTTCAATAAGTGGGCATTGGCATTGCAATGAAGTTGTATGCTTGGCAGACTCGCATGTATGCAGTTTAACGTCAAGAGCTTGCTTAGGAGCAGACCTTTTGGATATACTTAGTGCTATGAGTTTTGTTTTGCCTGCGTTGAGAGTCAGTAAATTGTTTTTCAGCCAGCTGGCAGTACTTCTTAGGCCTTCCTGAGCCACATCAACAACCTCTGTCCATGTCTTAGCGTGGAAAATTATGGCAGTATCATCTGCAAAAGTAAAAATATTTGCCTGTCGCATCGTATATTGGCGAGGGTTATGTCCTGTATTAGTGTTGATGATTATGTAGAATATACAGGGTATTCCAGAAGAGCCTGGTCATATTTAAGGGCAATGTTGGGTGGTTGATATCATTTCAAAACAAGGAAAAAATTTTTTTTTATAAATCGACTAGAAAAAACAAGTAAAAAGTTCCGGAATGGCTTTTCAAGCAGTTTGCTACAGTTGGTGACTTTACTTTAGTTCAATCACAGATTTGATGTCACCAACTGCATCAGACTGCTTGAAAAGTCATTTCTTCGGAACTTTTTAGTCGTCTTTGTGGTCGACTTTTTTGAACATGTCACATTTATCATGTTTTGTATTTTTTTCTTAATGTATTTCAGCTTCCCAACATCACCCTTAAATATGACCATGCACTTCTGCAGCATCCTATTTTGATGTAGATTTATAAAGTGTTTACATTGCAAACAGTCATCTGAATTCGGTCGACGTCACTGTGCCACATTACTGCCAGAGGACAAACCCGCGGTGAGGACTGTACCAATAATTACAACAAATTCAATATTAATAAGATTTTAGTGATGTAGATTTATGCAGTGTTTACATTGTAGTTTCAGTGTCATCAGCCTTCTCGCAAATGTTGCGATCGGCTGCCAGTGTAACCGGATGCAGCAGATCCAGTATTTTACATGTTAGTGATACCAGTATTTTACATGTTCCTGATCTAGTATTTTACATGTTACTGATACTAGTATTTTACATGTTGCTGATCTAGTATTTTACATGTTACTGGTACTAGTATTTTATATGTTACTGGTATCAGTATTTTAAATGATTGAGTATGTATTCAAATGTAACATGTCAAATATATTATGGCAGCATTTCAAATGTACTATTGACTTACATAATTTTATGCAATAGTGATTTTTATGGGAAAACTATATGCATACTAATGCAGCCATTTGTCTATAGTTTTAATGAGTGTATTGGTTATGGCTATTCTACAAAAGTATGGTTACTGTCATTGAAAATGATTAGTTATTCCTCTCGTGTAAAACTAGGACTTTCATTGAAAGTGTTAAAATCTGAGCTGAAAAGCCATTTCACATAGGTATGACGTCATATCTACGTGCGCACTACCACCGTAATCCTGATTCCACAATTTTGAACATTTTTATTTGGAACGTTCCGTTTGACGCGCGGCCGTTAAAGTGAAGTAGGACGCCTTACGCCTTACAATGATACCTCCTATTCTACACATACAGCGGGTTATTTCCGTCCGTGCGTACAGGAATACTGGTGTATTTTAGTTTTACTTTGGTATAAATAGAACTATTGTGAGACTTGTGAGTGCTGAGAATGACCCACTTTCGCAACATTGCCAAATTTTAATAGCTCAAATTTTAGGAAGAGTAATTGCAGATTTATTTCTTTGACATGGTTTTTTTTTCAGTTGGAAACGTTTTAGAGTAGACGTGTTTTTGTGTTTATGTTGTAGACTGCTGTAAAAATAGTTGGTTAGGTGAATGAGAGATGTAGTCAGTCTGTTTAATTGGTAATGGTGAAACAAGAGCGTTTTTAATTTTAATGTATAGATATTTATGTTTGGGTAACTTATTTAACTACTACGTCACACAAACGTGACTATTATGTGACACCAAGCTCTAAAGCTAAAACAAAAACTTTTAATCGATACTTTAAAACCTGATTTCTACTTCTTTAATTCTTTAATTCTTTATTGTACACCATAACAGCTTATATTAATTCACATTTAAAAATAGGTCATGTACAAAGGCGAGCTTAACTCAAAAATGAGTTTTCTACCAGCAAACACTTGTAGTCATAGCAAGTATCTAACTGATCCTGAGTACATAAAAACTAATACAGTTTTAACGTAATTATTTATAGTCATGATAAGGACCTGAGGGTAAATGTGGCCAATGAATAGAAACATTATTAAACAGCAGTACCTACTCAAAAAATATTAGGAGAAAACTGCTAGCCTAAAAATGTTCAAAACCAGAAAAAGTAACAAAAATATAAATCCCGCTAATTAGAGGCAGCTGCAGAACTCAAGTACACCTATATTTTAATGAGGAGCAGTCGTATTCAGACGAACACACTTACCACTACTTGCACTAATGAAGCCAGCCATTCATGAACCATTGCGCAAGCGTCCTGCGCCTATGTCCATATCATTAACGCGACGAGTCGTTACAAAAGCCGAGTGCAATAGAAGTGCATTAATAACTAAATAGCGCAAACTTACAGACACGCGATGTTTTCTCGTCTGATGTAAATAATAGATCGCCCAGTGTTACGGCGTGAAGCGCGGACGAAGTTTTCCCTATTGTGCCAGTTTCTTTGTTATTGTGCAGTCATATAGTGAATTTTGCCTGGTATACTTTGTGGGCATTGTTCTAGTGAACGTAGGTGATGAGACATTATGCTCGTGCAGAGGTAGGCGTTAAAGAACAGCCATTGAAGGACGTTGTATTGTCAGAGAATAGAAGTTTCCAAACTAAAGACGTTTCAATAAAAGTTAGAACATCTAGAATCATCTTCTTATTACATAAAACTAGATCTGAGAACTGCTTAGAAAAGCTATTCAAATTCACAAGTTGGAGGTTAAGAAAAAGCATAAAGAAAGAAACCTGAAGCGAACAGTGCAAATATAACCTCATTTCAGAACTGGCACAATGTAAGAAGCAGCCAGTAATGAGCACGAACTGGTGAATCCTAAGCTTGGAGTAACAGCACAGTGCACCACAAAGAACAAATTAGAGCCGCTGTGAATCCGCGACATTTACATGAACACAAAGAAGCAAGTGCTCCGCTGTGCTCGGCTGTGCTCGGCTATGCTCGGCTGCGCTCGCCTTTGCTCGCTGTCGCAAATCCACGCTCCCTTTGAGCATATATATACATTTTAAAAGCGGCGCACTGTGCAGCGGCTGAATGAAAGCGTGCTTTTGCCTCCCGTTCAGTAACCTAGTTCGATGAATTATTGTTGTTACGTCGTTCCGGAAATATGGCTTTGGTTTTAATAATGTCGTAAGTCTCTTCTTTGACATTATTGTAGTTATTACTTGCAGAATAAATATGTATTTTTATCAAAGAAAAATAGTTTCAGTCATCTTTTTTTGCCGAATTTTGTATATATTTTTTGGCACGCCCCCTTATCGACGAGGGTGATGCACTGTTGGGTGCAGAGGCCGGGGGGGGAGGCACCATTGACGCGCGTCTCTCAATGGCAGTGGAACTGGGTCATCACCGTGTGACGTCAGAGCTGGCCTACATACGCCGGGCGTAGCCCCGGTACCGACCCAACACCCAACAGCCAGCTTGCTTCTACGAAATATACTTTTTTAAACTCCGCTGCAAGACCAAGGTGTTCTATATTTAGAACGTCAATAGGCTTTTGTGTATTCGAAAATAAACATGTACCTAAGTACTTTTTATTTTTTTTGCAGTTGAGAGGTTTTTGCGGCGAAAGTTTGCTGTTCAGCTTCGTTTTTAGATTGAATTGTGATTGTTTTATGGTTTTAGGTTGAAGGGGGGTTGTTTTTTATGTAACTACCTTAGTTTAGTGGTCTCGTGACTATAACAGCTAACATTTAAATTGTATTAGTTCTGTAATACCCAATGCTTTAAATGACTTGACATTATTAAGAATCTATTTTAACTCTACTCTATTCCCGAAAAGCTATGTGTATTTGATTAAAAGTTCTCAATCTAATTTTAAAACTAAAATAATAATTAGACTATGTGTAAAAACTATTAAATCCAGAAATAGACAAATGTCATGTCGCACCCTGCCCACGACCGCTATTACTAAAACAAAATGGTAAATACTGATCGACTGAGGTGTATAAAAACGCCTACATACTTACAACTCAAGCCATAGCAACTTGAACTTAAATTGACAAGGTTTAAGTTTTATATTTCTTTGTTAGGTAAATATGGTTTGATTAATAATGTACGTTAACGCGACACATGGAAGGGCATCAATGCTTGCAATTAGTAGGTTGTTAGGGGAGCTTTCGAACTTGTACGACTTCATGTATGTTGTTGGTTTGTTGCTTGAATAAGTGACGCTCGGGTTGTGGCTTACTGCAGTTCGCTTTATAGTTTCAGGAGAGTCGAATATTAGTTCCTACATATCGCACCTTTAAAGTAAAACCGTTACTAAACGAAATTATGAAATTTTATAGTCGCACCTTTAAAGTAAAACCGTTACTAAACGAAATTATGAAATTTTATAGTCGCACCTTTAAAGTAAAACCGTTACTAAACGAAAATTTTCATGAATTGAGATATCAATGCCATCTATCTAAAACAGTGACTATTTTCTAGTATTGGCTCCCCTATAAAATTTCATAATTTCGTTTAGTAACGGTTTTACTTTAAAGGTGCAATATGTATACCTTAATTTTAATAACCCTTTTTTGACTTCTTTGTTTCAAAAGTAATGGCAGCTTATTGAGTTTAAATGTTTAGAGTGCAAGCTAGCTTTGTTGTGATATTTATGTATGCGGACTTGCGTGTAGATAATAACTGACAAACACCCCATAATTAAAATTCAGCAACAAAATAGTATAATTTCAATAACTAAACTTAAAGCTAATTGAAACCAATCTAGTACAAAGCTTGTACCTACTCGAAATACTAATTCAATTGAACAAAAGATACGGCGCCACTGTGACAGCGACACGTCATAATCATCTGATAAGTGATAAGGTACAATACACGCGCCTCCGTGACGTCACGCATTCAGAGCAGGTGTCCCACTGCTAGCTAAGGCTGTATCCGCACGCGCGACAATAACTTGTCCATTTCCACGCGTCGCGTCGCTTATCTATGTGTCGCACAATGGCGGCCGGGCGTGGTGGCGCGCGGCGGACGCGCTTTGTCTCCCGCGCGGCGCTTTGTCGCGCGTCGAGATAGTGCGCGTCAACGCGACATAATGAACGTCATTGTTGTTTTGTTCGAAAGTGTCTTGCATGTGCACTGACAGTTTGTTGTGCAGTCCCTTCGCGCTTTGTTCCGACGCCGACGTGTGATGTTAGAGCCGTTTTAGCTAGTAACAGCTGTAACGCGGACAATACGTATTGTGGAAAAATACAGTTAATGGAGAGATATGATGGGTGATATGATTCTGTATGTTACCGGTTTGTTTGTTACGTTCAGTATTTATGTGAACAGTCCCCTTCTATGTAAATAGACAATAGGTGTACATACTCGCAGATGTAAGTGACATTAAGGGGAAGAATATTATATTGCATTATTAAGGTACATAACAAACACGTCAAGCAGAAAACGGAACTCGCCGACACCATTCGAAGCTAATTCTGTTAATAACACGATATAAATATAGAAACTTACAGTGTTATATTTGTATAATTTACTATGACCTCTAATGCGAAAATCTAAAGTTATTCTTACGCGGACCTTGCTGGCGTGACGTACGACGCCGTAGTAAACGCTTCACATAAATTACTGAGCACCAATAAATATAACAAACTATAAATATTATAAAAATCGGACAATCGTTTTGTGCATTGTACACCTCGTGCTACGGCGTAGGCTGCTACGAGGAGTGCTACACGTTACGCCTACTTTCTACGTGCTACGCGGACCCTGCTACGACGTGCTACGGAGCGAAACATTGACCGACGGCTACGTTGATAATAATTATGACTTTTACGTTTAGCTTATATTTTAGCCGTCTACTGGGCACGTTTTCAGAAAAGAGAACAGTTTGATATCGATTGTTGCTATATTTTATTTCACATCTACCTTGAATGACGACTTTGAAAGGTGAGAACAGGTATTACAAGACTAGTTTCTGGTGTTTTGAAAAACACCGTAGTAAAATTAATATGAATTATAATTTAAAGAAATTACTCTTGTACTTTTCATTTTAACATAGAAATGTTTGTCACAGTTCCCTTCGAAGTCTAACTTTGACTTTTGCATTTCGATCTTGTCTCCTACATCATTTTGTTTAGCATAAGACCGCCGATTGTTACATAACTGTTGTGTTTCAAGGCCTTATGTAATGTAAGTTTTAATGGTGTAAATAGGTGGTGGTGTAAAGAGTATACCGGTCTATCTATATAGTTATACCAAACAACTACAGAACATATACCGTACAAGATTGGAAGAAGCGTGTCTTTCTACAGTGACGATGACCTAAATCTTTAAAATGGTATGGTAACACTATGATCATGAGTAGCGCTGATAAACGGAACTCCTTACTATGATGATTTGACGCTAGTCTGGACCAGAACCTGAAGGCTTGAAGTCTTTAACGAAAAGGTTACTCCTAGGCAAACTTTAGTAAATCTAAAATCAAAATCAAAAGTCATTTATTTAAATTAGACTGAGTGCCAGCACTTTTTGAACGTCAAAGTTCTAAATAAAGACAGTCCCCCAAAACGCCCGCCCGTCACCACTTCCTAGTGTTTTAGCTGAGAAGAAGAAGTGGCGCAAGAAAACTCCTCAGCAACAGTAGTCTTTAATTCTAAAATTGTATCACCATGTAAGATAGCGCTCAAATGCGAGCCTGCAATATTAAATTGAATTGGGTATGTTGCTGGATTTTGTTAACAAATAATTATAATAATCATTTTATTATCAGGCCACTAAGGCCCATAGATAAAATACACAAAATTATCTAAAACAATATTAAACCCACATATCTAAAACCGTGAAACGAAAAACAGTAAAAAAAAAAACAAAACAAAAATTGTATTAAATAATCAAAAATTGTAAAAAAAGTAAATAATTACGGGGTTGTGATCGTTTGGCCCAAAGTGAATTTGCGTCGTCTGAAAAAAGACGTTTTGCGCGACAACTCTACATTAGAATAACTGCAAAAGTGTGTGTACTTCTCAACATCTTTCAACCTCAGAGTATAAACGCATCGGCGTGCCCCCGACGCCAAGCCACAAATTCACCGTACTTTTTGTCACATATTTGTGACGTTTGGCTTGTCATGTATACGTGACAATGGCTTTAAAAAGGTTAAACAAGTTAATTCGTGTAGATTTTTGATAGCCGCCAAAACTTTTCTCAAGGAGTCAGAAAAATGAAGTCTGTAAGTATATTGTTTGGAGCCAATGGCCATTTCTGTTGCATTCACTGTTCATTTTATTTTATTCTTATTTGTGTAAATTGTTTATGTTTAATAACTTGTGTGTCCTATAAATAAATTATTATTATTAATACTTTGAGAATTAGGACCTGAGATTAAAAAGAGAAACGATATTAATAAGTTGGTCTTGTAACTGTTTCTCGTTATTCATACCTTTTCAAAATGTTCGCCCGTCACTACTTCTTAGGTTTTTCGATTAAAAACATTGACACAAACATGTTGGAAATGCTCATCAGATTATTAAACACGGTACTGAATGCGAGCTAGTTAGCTATTACCAGGTGTTTGGGCCACAAATAAAATGTTTTACAACTGTTTTGATAAATACTTAACTAACTATTTACACTTAAAATAAAAATAAAAACTCCTAACTAAAATATGGCGTCAAAAAATTCGTCCGCATCCCAAAAGACTGGCGGCATTGCCACGTTGTAAGGCAATGCTTATCCTCTGTCCGAGGTAAAAGCCAGCCAGCAACAACTTGTAATATTTTTATTGATTGCGAGAGAGATGTCAGAAGAACCGGTCAAGTGCGTGTCGGCCTTGCAGACGAAAGGCTCCGTATCATAGACAGTCTTTATTTTTTATTTTTTACTGTTATACCGGCAATAGATATACACACTATGTGAAAATTCCAATGGTCTACCTATTACGGTTCATGAGATATAGGCCACTGATAGACGGACGGTTCCGTTGGTAAAACCGACGCTTATCTGAAACTTTTCGTCGACTGCAAAGACAGGGCTATTATTGTGATATACTTTTACCCTCAGAACATCGTTACTGGGTGGATCAAACATATACTTGGATTTCACATGTTTTCCGTTGATTTACATCCATGCAACCATTTTTCATCATCTTTCTCTGTCCCGCTTCAGTCCCCATATACAATATAAAAAAAAAACCGAATGGCTTTAAAAGTCATTTCGGTTCTTTTTGTTTTATATATTCACGAAATTGGGGACCATAATTTCAATGAATAAAGATTGCTTTGAGGAAAACTGTTCTAATAACTTCTATAAACTGAAAACTTTATCCGTATTGTGAACCATGAAAAGATATCTAAATTAAGAAGGTACAGTTACGAGTGTATGTGACTAATAAGTATTTTCGAAACCACGTTATAAATAGGGTATTAAATAAGTGTTTTCTAAAAGTTGTAAATCGTTATTTTGCGGAAAATATAATTTGCGTAAGTTATTTAAGGCAGGAATTTAATATATTAAGTAATTTTATGTGTTCGTCGTGCACTTAGTATATTCACTCATTTGAAAAACTCTCTACCGTACTAAAAATTGCTGTCTGAGAACCCAATTCTGAGTTAAGCTCGTCTTTGTACATAAGCCGTCCTGTTGTGTCTGTATTTTATATTTTGCGAGTGAAATCAAGAAAAATAATAATGTTAATCAAACAACGATATTATCAGTAGGCCCTGACCACAGGCTGCTTTTTTTGTTTACCGTACATTGCTATATTGCAAGAAGATTTTTCTTATAAAAGATTTATATTATATTATATTATTCCAGCAGTTGGAATTTACGGCAGTTTCACATGAGTCTAAGGCCTGTTTCAACGAATACTTGTCATCATCCATATGAATGACGGCAGGCGGGAGTTTTGAAGGGCTTAGTTATATTTTTGAAGTCTAAAAGTGCTGATTCTCAGTGTTTTCCTTATTTGAATTAATGATTTTTGATAAAAGCCTAAATTATTTGCAGTGCTAAATTTTTAACCTTCAATTAAAAGCGTGATAACAACACATATTATTTTGTTGTAACCCAGTATTACAGAGAGCATAATGATGCTTTAACTTACTGCGAAAGATGAACGTTAGGACAGGGAAAAGAGCAGATATCACTACGCCTGTTGTCGCCGAAGTTGTCTATTCAGGTACAAGACTCCCGCATTTCAATTGGCCGTGTCTTTTACCATCAACAACCAGGTTAGGGTTGGTAGTTATGCCAATAATAATATTTATGCTTTTAGAGGACCACATACAGTAGGTAACTAAATGACAATGAATATTAAATATATAAAATTTAAAGGGAAGGATACTCTATTTAGATAGACTGTGACTAAAACTAATACCATGGTTTTATTAATAATTGTTAGGTCAGTAAAATTCCTATGACGTCAGACGATTTTGAAGGTAAAAATGATGGAAAATTTACAGTTTATATAAATAAAAATCAATTGCCGTGGTCTCGCAAACCTCGAAAAATGCTCGATTGATTATATGTCTTTTTTTGTTGTACTCGTTTGGGGCGGTTTTGGAGAAAAAGGTGTTAGCATCAAATCAATGCTAGGTGGTACGAAGTTCACCGTGTCATCTATTTACATTTTTGATACGAAACAGTTTGAATACCTACCTATGTATGTAGTGACTAATTTAAAATATTAAATTTATGTATAGTGCTTAAACATTTAATGTATTGCATTTCTGAAAAGTCAATGCTTGTCCCACAGTTACTTTTGGTTTAGTTGTAAAGAGTACTTTTCAGTTATCGTAGCTGGTGCCGCGGTTAGATGACATTATGTAATTCTAGAATTGCTATTGCATTTAGTTAAACAAAAAAGGTGACAATCGAGTTATGTCATCAAATAGTATTCGTAACAAATATCCAAAAACAGTACTGGCCAGTTGTTATAATGTTTTGAATTGAAATTAAGAACTAGCCAGTATTGCGTTTCGTTTTGAATTGAGAAGTAATAATAAATAGAAACGGAATGATTCCATAGAGTTGTGCGTAGTGAGTGTGGAGCCGTCGCTCTCCTTGCCCAATCCCGCTGGGACGCGGCGTGAAGATCGATACGCTACACGGGCGCAAGCCACGCAAGTCGCCCAGAGATGCTAAATTGTTACAATTTCATCTGACCTACCTATACAAACGTTACACATCATAAAACTAAGTACGATTAAAACACAAGACTTATCCTCATTTTAAAGTATGCACCTACTGTAATTCTATAATTTTCCGCATTTAGGTAAATATGTTATCACGAGTTCTAAATTTTAACTACTGTTAGTCATAGTAGTTATAATGTTTGTTAACAATGCGATGACGTGACGTAGGGCTCGATATTACGAGGAAAAACTAACTGGAATATTTGTGATGTAATAATGTACAGAAACTATGGAATAAAGGTACGTGAAAACAAGATACGAATTAACGAATATTTTGCGGTTTTGCAAGTAATACGATGGTATTAGTTTCATGATCAATATCAAATGAATGGATGTAAGCCACGAACACCGCGGACAAACAGCCTGCCTCAAGTACGAGATGTATTTGAGAGTCCTTTACATGTTCACATAATACGTCCACACTTAACGAGTACGATACGAAGCCTACACGCCTACTATAGGCGTGTAGGCTTCGTAAACGTAAGAATCAAGAAGAAAGCGTTCATCGATTTTCCGTCTGTCGTTACATTTCACTAAAGCGACTCCAAGGGACCAAAACAAAATGCGCAAAAACAAGATGTCTTCTCATCTCTGAGCTAATTAACAGTTGAGTGTCGCACGAAGACGCGGCGGACACCCTTGCTAACGGTCACTCACCACCTCATCACACGCTGAGAGCTATACACGCGGGG
>NDFZ01004690.1:93789-137150 GCA_002192655.3 Mamestra configurata | reverse complement strand
AAAAGTGCCGTTTAATGGCCTAATTGAAATAAACGTTTTGACTTTTGACTTTTTTTTGACCAGCGAGCTGCCTCTCTTGCGTATTGTTGTATAAAAACAATCAACGCGCGTTTCCGCAAACATTGACGAAGCGCTGCAGCAACGAAGGAGGCCCAACAACATCCTGACCGCATTGTTAAACTGGACTCGAAGGTCGCTGCACGACCGTTGCGTGTAGGTAGTCCATAGGAGATAATTATTTTAAAATCATTTGTCAACGTGGAGGCCACAAGTAGTTCCATCTCACTGTCAAGAGATGATATTAAAGTCTTAGGGCAAACTCCGGATATTAATTTTAACTAGTTTAAGGTACCAATAACCTGCCAGGGTTGCGGAATTTGTCCGAAAGAGTCACCGCGGCCCTGGAACACAAAGGGCTTTAGAAGGAACACGGATGGGTTTTAGTCAGTAAGAGTCTGACACGCCCTTCTGCTCCACCCAGAGCGGAAGAAGTCATCTGATGATTTCCCATCCTTAGTTATACCTACCAACATTAAAGTACCTCCTTGCTCTCAATTCGATAAATGTCAAAAAGGGGGTCAGCAGCATACCTTGAAATTATTTCATCAAAATATTCAAGGTATCGCTTCCAAAATATTAGAAATTGAAATGTTTTTAGAAAAAACAATGCTTTAGACATTGTATGTTTCAGTGAATATTGGTTGAAAGATTACCAGATACTTATTAGTTATGAAATGTTTTTATTTTTTTTCGTTTGAGCACGCACCATCACAGTACGCTTACGCTACAAATAAATAGATCGTCAACCTTTTTCACGATTCCATAAAGTTGCACTTATAATGATCTCCCAATAATTATATAGTCACGATATAGACGTGCGCAATTTGAAATGGTCAGTTTAACGACAGTTCAGTGGAAGCTGCAAAAAAAATCTGTATTTCTCTTGTGCAAGTGTGTCTGACGCGGGTTGGAGAAAACTGGAACCCGAACGAAGAGCACAATGGAAATGTCCTGCTTGTAAGTCGTCGCCTGTTCTGCTTTCGCCGCAACCATCTGCTTCAGTGGATACAGTACTAGCGTACCAACCTTAGTCAGCGACATAAGATCAATTAAAGATGAGTTGACCGAGCTTAAGTAAAGTTGTGATTTCTCCAGTGATAGGCTCGATGAATTCGATAACAGACTTGGTGAACTAGAAAAAAAAACCTCCGAGTTTGAGAAGCTTCAGGACACCGTCTCTTCATTACAAGCAGAATTAGCCTCAACCAAGCTTGAGCTTTCTTCGTATGATCAGCGTATTCTCAATGTTGATGCCATCAGCAGCAAAATGAATTACAAATGTTCGAAGACCCAGATAAACTACATTTCGAGGGTGTATACATAATTCCAAGGAAAAATTAGTGTTCGTGAGCTTCCTCAACAGCTATATAAAAGAACATTTTATTGCGGCTGCACATGCTGATAAGGATCTCTCCACATCTGGCATAGGGTGCGTCACAACGTATTTATGTCAACGACCATCTAAATGTGGAATCCAAAAAACTTCTGAATGTCACTAAAATCGCCGCTGGAGAGAAACGCTTTGAATTCGTGTGGGTGAAACATGGTAAGATCCATGTGCGTAAGGACGTTAATTGCAAAACCTTAAGAAAGGAATAAGAAAGGAATTTGATTTGAACAAAATTGTTTAAACCGCTTCTATTTACATACAAGATTGATTTGTTGCTTTTCTACTTTTAAAATGTATCGAAGTTTGCACTATAATTGTTATTTGCTTTGTTTTGTAAAAAGTTTAGCACCTCGGTAGTGGTAATGAGCTTCTATTGCATTCCTTTTCGCGCTGTTCGTCTTCGAGTTCCAATACTTAACCACACATTTGTCTTGCTTACGCATACAATGCGTGTATTATATTGCTGCTTGCTTGCTCGCACAGTCATGTCCAGTGATCAGATAATTCGGTCGCTTATATACCTAAACTTCTTCCCGTGTAGGAATAACATGGACATTCCTTTCTGAATAAATAAGTAATCCCGGGTTCCCAGAATTGACCAATTTTGTAAAAACAACTACAATTTCATACCTCTTTTATGCGTAACTATTATTATTATTTATTCTCTCGTAATGAATTGGCACATTTTAATATATTATTTTGTTGTTAATGCTTATTCAATTATTGTTGGATATATGTGCAATATCTAACAACTGTGAACAGTGTCTTACTGTCTTTTATCAGAACGTACGAGGATTGCGAACAAAGACAGACTCGTTCTATCGTCAGGTTTTACATAATTCCTATGATGTCATTGTTTTAACGGAGATAGATGGCATTTTGAACGTAGAGTTGTTTGATGATCGTTACTTTGTTTGACGCCGTGGTCGGGATTATGCTATGACTGGACAAACGAGAGCTGGTGGTGTGCTTATAGCGACGCATAGGGAGAGGAATATGTGGATCTGCGTTGTTAATCAATATTGACACCTTTTAAGTACCTCCCCTTGACCATGTGCCGTGGTCGCGATTTGTCTATAGCAAAGGCGATTTTGATTCTATAAATTGCAAGGTTTCTGGCACTAATTGGGAATATGAGTTTTCATTTAAATCACTGGATGAGTCGGTTGAGTACTTTATAGATACTATAAAACAGTTTCAAAACAAGTATATTCCACAAAAACTAGTACGTAATAAAAAATACCCAGTCTGGTACAGCTCATCACTCGTCAAAATAATTAAAGAAAAATATAAATATCTAAAAATATTCAAGATTTACGGCAATAAATCTAACGAGTTAACTTTTAAATACTTGCCTGACAGAGTTAAGACTATGGAAGCTTCATGTTATAAATTTTATCTTAATCGAAACTGAAAAATCCATTAAGTATAAACCTAAACACTTTTGGACCTTTGTTAAAAATCGCTACAACTGTAATACTATTCCTAATACATTAAATTATAACAAGTTGTGCATTATAGCTAAAATATTTGAAAGTATTGTCTATAAATAGTTCTAGCTCGCTCAGCTCCTTTCAGCACGGATTTTTAAAAGGACGGTCTACTACTTCTAACTTGATTTTATTTAACGATTTTATTACGGATGCTATGTATAATGGTAAACAGGTCGATGTGGTTTACACAAATTATAGCAAAGTATTTGATCGGATATAGACGCTAAGCTACATTGGCATCCATGGGGACTTCTTGAGGTGGTTCTCTTCCTACATTGATAACAGATCACAAGCAGTAGTACTCAATAATTATATATCTAGTTGCGTAACCGTGCCCAGCGGAGTGCCTCAGGGTTCGTTGCTCGGTCTAACAAACTTGATCTCAACCCATCCAAGTGTTCGGTGATCACATACACTAGAAAACGTGCAGACCTAGCCACTACTTATAGTTTGGCAGGCCAGATCTTGCCAAGGTGACAGACAGAAAGTTAGTTTTTGATACACACGTTGATGTAATTGTCAAAAAAGCTTCCAAGCTCCTTGGGTTTATAATACGTCTCTCTAAGTGTTTCACGGATGCTATAGCACTAAAAATAGTGTATTGCACTTTTGTACGCTTTAGTATGCGTCTCAGATATGGAATCCACGTTATCATAAATACATTGACCGCATTGAAAACATCCAAAGACGTTTCATAAAATATTTTTGCTTTCATCAAAGATTCCATATCAGTGAACCGATTATCTTGGACTCAGTAAAAAAATTTCATCTGCTACCACTGGTAGATCGACGAAAATTGCTGACTGTTTGTTCTTGTTGACAATCCTCAATTACAATATTGATAAACCCTGAGTTTTTATCAAAAATTTATTTTAATGTTTAAATAAAAATAGAAAAAACAGAAATTATAAATGTCATTAAATCATAATACAATTATCAATAAACAATCAAGAATAAATAATAATATTAAATTAAAGGAAACAATTATTAGAAACTATCAATTATTACAGACACATTCATCATATCAGCCAATTGCCGTCCACTGCTGAACGTAAGCCTCCCCCAAAGATCGCCAACCATCCCGGTACTGAGCGGTCCGCATCCATCCGCTGCCAGCCACCTTCTTCAAATCATCGATCCATCGTGCCGCAGGGCGTCCAGACAGACAGACACATTGAATGAGTTAAATTAGAAAAGAAATTAAATTAATCAAAAAATAAAAAAGAAAACTAGAAATTATCAATGACATTGAATTAGAATGAATGAATACAATAATATTAAATCAAAAAACTAAAAACAAACAAAAGTAAACAATAATTTAAAAGTCAAACAAAATAAGAATTATTATTAAATTAGTCACAAGAGATTGTACTAGAGGCAGCAATGGACTCTAGGTAACGAGTAGTAGTGCTCAGGAAGCTCAGCTCAGCAGTCGCAAAGATATCTAACGTATCGTCAAATAATAAAATGTTGTTTATAAGGGTGAGAGCTACATACAATGGACTGGTCTTACGGGATCTGGAACCGATTTGAGGCACTGGAAATAGAGGACGTTGCCGAGGGCGAAGTGTATGACGGATAGGAAGAGGTATATTAAAAGGAATGTGCTGTAACAGCGAGGAGTTGAAGTGGGAACCACGAATAAGGTGAATGAAATATTTAACCGTGACAAGATTTCTTCCGACTTCTAAACTTTGATAGGCCAGACCATACCCAGCAAAAATGATTTAGGATGTAAAGACGGATAATAACCATACAATTTTAAGTAGAGGTAGCGTACAAAAGACTTTTGGACTTTTTCAATGACTAATAATATATAGGATTTTTCGTGTGGGTTCCAGATTACACTATTGGTTTCAAGTATACTGCGAATATATTAATTGTATAAAAGGGTTATGGCTTGTCTATCATTAAATATTTTTGCTTGACGCAAGACAAAACCTAAGTTTTTCCGGGATTTGTTATAGGTCTGAATTATGTGCTGGTTAAAAGTTAAGTGTGGATCAAAGTTTGTACCTAGATCGCGCATGGTTGCAACACGTTTCAAGGGCTCATTGTTCAGAGTGTAGGTGTTGGGTAAGGGTTGTGTAGCTTTTGAGAACTTTATGATAGCACATTTACTGACATTAAGGTTGAGGTTATTTTTCGTGCTCCAAGTGTAAATATTGTCGATGTCGTGCTGTAGTATGGCTGTATCACTAGGGCAGACTATTGGGAACGCAACTTTGACATCATCAGCGTACATTAAAACTGTGGAATGTGTAATATATGTGGGCAGATCGTTAACTACTATTAAAAAGAGTAGAGGCCCGAGGTTCGTGCCCTGCCCTATGCCAGAAGTGACCGGTAGCGCTCCAAATTGGCATTTAAATAAGTGATATTGCTTGCGCCCATGCAAGTAATTTGCCAAGAACTTAAGCAAGGTCGCGGTGAAACCTGCCAAGGCTAATTTATTCAAAATAACGTCGTTGTCAATGCGGTCAAAAGCCTTCTGGAAATCAAAATAGGCTACATCGACTTGCTTTTTGTCATTTTTGTGTAGTGGCATTGAGCAAATTAGAAGTGGTTTAGCGATTTGGCAGGAATCCATGCTGCTCATCCACGAACCATCGTTGCAGTTGTTAATAAATTCTTTTATAGAGTACCAATTCAAATATTTTACCGAATATGCATAATTCTAGCGGTATTATGCATATTCAGTAAAATATTTGGCCTATAATTTTGTATTTCACTTTTAGGACCGGAAGTACTTTAGATGTTTTCCACTCAGTTGGATATATATTTGAGGCAATAGACAGGTTGAAAATAAATATCAAGGGCAGTTTAAGATTTCGCACCCGTCTTTAACCATATACTGAGGTATTCCATCTGGACCTTGAGTTGATTTCCTTGAGGAAGTCGAGGAGGAAGTCGAGCCATAGCCCCACGTACTTCAGATTCGTGATGAAAACTAGTGTATTTAGCACGCACAGATACACACAATACTGGTAAAAAATATTATAATTGTTTTTAAAACAATTATAATAATTGTGCCTCACGGCCACGGCTGCGCCAAATAGGTAACGTTTTGACTTTGAATTTGAAATTAATTCCTTACTTAGTGCCTTATTTTGAATAGTCTATCCAGGACATATAGGACTTTTATCCCGGTATTGAATCGTATTATTATTAGTTGAATCAACCAGTAATACTTACCATTAAATTTTGGAATGCCTTGCTTCTGCAACACGCCACAGCACTGACTCTGAAGCTTCTACAAGTAAACAAATAATAAAAACTTGTCTCTAGTATCTGCTATGTACCGCGAGCGTAGAAACTAATACGTCGGTCACCCAAGGCCACTCGTATTAAACTGTGCGACTTTACATTTTTATAATAAACAATGCAAGTTAGTTTTTTTTTATACATTTTGTATATTACGTTAATAAATAACAATTATTTTAATTTCGGGAAAAACCGTTGAGGATAGCAGTATCAGAGTAGGGAGATAAGGAACAAAACAACAGGAGGTCAAAGTAATATCTGTATGAGTGATAAAAGCGTAGTAAATTCTAAACTGTAAATTGAATACTTATTAAAAAACCGGATAAATGAAAACCTTGCTTCTTGCGTATCCTAATTTGAGGTACCTCCTAGGTTTTTCGATTACGAAATATGCAACACTCTAAACCCTGGGTGTACCAGCACGACTTGCTATCACCGGTTTTTATTATTTTTTGTAATATTCTACTGTTAGCCGGTTTTTACCCGACTGCGCCAGAAGGAGGGTTATGTTTTTGGAGGGGTGCGTTTCATAACGTATAAACTCATTGGAGCTCCCGCCTTAGCTTTCGTGGTTTTTTTTATTAAACCACCCAGAAATAGGAGCCCCGAGAAGCGTGGCTCCGTCGAACTATCTTAGCGCAGGTGGTAATCAGTTACTAGTTATGTTTTTATATCTTTTGAGTGGTATGTCAAACGATTTTATATTTTATGTATGTTATGCTTATAAAAAATAGTTATTTTTTTAAATTATATCAATCGTTTATGATATAAACTAATCGTTATATTAAAGAAAACAATGGCTTCCGATGTTATATGTTGTAAATTCGGTTTCATGAATGTCGGGTCTAGGACTAGTCGAGCGACAACATATTTCATACCTAAGTGATTGTTAAAAATGGTACGGATCGACTCGTGGGACAGAAAGTTTAGCAGTTATCTCTCTCAAACTTGAATGAAGATTTTCAGTCAGTATTTCCTTCACTTTTACGATGTTAACTTCAGTTGAAGATTTTGATGGCCTGCTAGAGCGAGGCAAATCTTCCATCACATCTCTCATACTCATAAGCACGTGTTTTTATAAAGACGATTCACCGTAAGCCTTCTGTAACATTTTCAGCAACTCCGAATACGTAATTCCATTTGCGATGCAAAATTTGAGACAAACTTTTTGTTCGATATTTTTGTCCATTATAAAATTCGCACACACGAGATAATCCAACAAAAAACGGCACTGTATTTAATCTAAGTGACAGATGCATCTCTAACTCCGAGCCGAAATGGAAAACGGTTGTTGTTCAAGCGCGAACTTGTATGGTGCCACAGACGACAGCAGGGTGAGGCGAGCGGGACGGCCGCCCGCCAGTGTCCGTCAGATCTCGCTAGCGAACGGGTATATATTCTGTTTTCCGATTCTTGTAGTATACAGTTCTTAATAATATAAAAAAAAAACATTTTATACAGTCCACTAGTCTTATTGAAGAGTCAAACATATCATCCTCAACATTGATCCTTCGAGCCGGATTTGTTGCCAAACTGGTAACAATAATAAAAATTGAATTTGAAACCATGAACAAATAATCAATTCCCGATACTTTTTTGACATAGGTAAACTACCTGATGTTGTATTCGCTTATGTGAATACAACTCTATAAGTGAATAATAATTATTGTAATATGCTGTAGAGAAATACAACTTAAAACCGAAATGTGTGTCCCACTGGCAATAGCTGGTATATAGGACACAGATTTCCTTCATTTCCCATTTGTCACCTGTGGTAGCAAAATAGGCGAGACAAATAGGAATAGACGGGAAAAGGCCAAGCCTACTCAATGTATGGATTATACATTGAAATACCTATGGTCCAAAGAGGCCCAAGAGATGGAAATAACATTGTGCGGATCGATTTAAATGAAAATAGTTTTAATATCTTAACAATGTCATTCTATCTTAAAGATATTGAATTGAATTGAATCTTTTCACTTTAATCCATGTATGTGCGGAAAAATCGACATCTTTTTAGTAAAATTAGTGATAGACATAATTTTAAAACTAAAGACAAATTAGATCAAACATTTTTTAGATTAACTAAAGTCCACACATCTTTCATGGGGTATGAATAATGTTACAACAAAATACTTTTTGATATATTAGAACTAAATGAAGGAAAATTTAAAATATATGTTAAAAGCACACTTTAAGTGCTCAACTTAAGCATATTACAAATTAGAAGATTACATTCAGGATAAAAATGCTTGGAAACATGCTGGTTCTGCTCCATAGGACAATCAAGGGTGTAGACAAAATCAAACTGGTTGATTTATGTATTAGCTTTATAGATATACTGTTTGTTGTTTGTGTTTTTATTTTTCTGTTAACTCACACACTGTTTAATAAATGGTTCCAATATTTGTATATATGTGAGTACCATTTACCTAAATTTGTTTAAAAAATGAATAAGTTTACCTCTGCTGGTAATACTTTGTTCCTATAAGTACCATACTCTGGGTGCATCGTCCTCACATAATATTAAATTAATTTTTGTATACCAAATTTTGTAAATCATTATTTGAAAAGAGTAACTATAGAGTTTCTTGTCCGTTCTTCTCCATAAGAATCTACCTTTCCGAATGGACAGTAGAGTCACTTTATTAATGTTATATAGTATTTTACTGAACTGTAAATGATGACGTTCAAATGTGCCGTTTAATGGCCTAATTGAAATAAACGTTTTGACTTTGACTTTGACTGACTTTGATGGAGGAAATGACCCCACAGAGTTGTAATTTTATCATCCACCGGGAATAAATGATCTCACTTGAGGATTTGATCAAATTCCCTTCACTTCGACATGTACACTTAAGCCTGTGCTACACGGTTTAACCAAGTTGAAAACCAAGTCACCTTGAAAAGAAGCGCTTGGGGCGTTGCCGGCTACACGGTTTAAAACAAACTCCAAACCTCAGTATGTTTAGAACGCTGCGTAGAGAGGACGTATTACGCTGATGCTGTTCGTTCATTACAACGACCCTTACGTATGAAATCCTTAGGTTATCTTTTTTTTTGCAGTGGAGGGCATGAAAGCACATGGCCTCGGACTTGTGCAGGGCCACCACGAGACCCAATTGCTGGATCCTTCCAACGACTATCGCGACCCCACGTGTCATTAAGTCAGCCGCCGCCTGGTGCGATCCCCCCTGCACCAAGACTAGCGTGTCGTCAGCGTAGCAGACTACGCTGACGCCACTTGAGAGGTCGGCGCGCAGCACCCAGTCGTATCTGGTATCCTACAAGAGCTGGCCCAGAACCGAACCCTGTAGAACATCGCACGACATCTCTCGCCGGTTCCATTCTCCCCAGTGACCGGGGTAGATAACGGTCCTGTCCGTCAGATAGGCCGCGACCACGTGACGGAGGTAGGTTGGTATCCGGTGATACGGGAGTGCCTTCCTGATGCAACTCCAGGGCAGGGAGTTAAAGGCATTGGCAATGTCAAGAGACACCGCCAAGATGACCCTGCCCCGAAACATCGCATCCCCCGTCATGTGGGCTCTCACGCGCATGATGGCGTCCACCGTTGAGCGCCCCGTGCGAAAACTGAACTGGTTCTCCGCCAGATCCGGCCCCTCCCTCAACAAGTGCCTGACGAGGCGGTTAGCAGTTACTCTTTCAAAGGGCTTGCTCACCTCATCGAGCATGCGATGGGCCGGTATGCGGACGGAGAGTCCGCAGGGCTTCTTAATGAGGACCAGTTTTCCCGTCGTTCAACGAAGTGGGAACTGGCCTCTCTCCAAGCATGCGCTTCAGAACCCCCTAATTCGAGGCCCGAGAGCCTCCAAGGCCAAGACCCAGGCTTTTCCAGGTAAGCTGTCGGGTCCTGGGGCGGTATTTTTGGCATTCGGCCTTTATTTTATTTTATTTATTTACCGCCCCTCTCAGATCTACCTTAGTCACCTCCGAAGCAGCAAGTGGAGCCATAGGTGGGGGAGTATGCTCCCTTCGCGATGGGAAGAGGGCGCTCACCACGTCCTCCACCAGCTGGGGCCAGAGACTCTGCGTCAACGGGGGGCCCAGGTGCGGAGATTATCCCGCACCACTTTTGTAAGGGCGTCCACGGGTCCTCGTTCAGAGACTCCAGCATCTCCATATAAACCAGATCCCTGGCCCACAGGATCCCCGCTTGGAGGGTCTTTGCCGCGCTGTATTCCTCGTACAGCTCCGCCTCCTTGACCTGCGTATCCGAAGGGCGAATGCAGAGCCTGCGGTGCCTGGTGTACGAGCGCAGTGCAGCAACGTACGCCTCGTGCAGCGACGCCAGCTCCCGCTAGATGTTAAAGTTTCTTCCAATTATTTTTTGAGATACTTATGCATACTTCTATACTTTTATTATAAATGCGAAAGGGTGTCTGTCTATGTTACGTTTTTGCGACAAAAGTCGCTGCACAAATTTTTATTAAACTTGACACATGGAGAGACTATGACCTGGTTTAAGACATAGGATACTTTTCAGCTAGTTGTAACCTGAAAATATATTCACTACTCCTACANTGCCTCGCGCAGTGAGGCCAGCTCCCGCGACCACCAGTACACCTGGCGGCGGGCGCGTCCTGGCTGGACCCGGGGCATTGCCACGTCACATATCTCGGACATGGTCTCCCGGAACCACACCGCCTCGTCATTGATGTCAGCAGGTCTATCCGGTGATGACACCCAGGCCTGCACGATCGAGGCTTCCAGGAGGAGCTCCCGGTCCAGCTGCTTCAGCGTCCACCGCGGACCACTCGGTGCCTCTCGGACTGGCGCGATTGAGATCTGGGCGGAGACGTCAAACCGGATGTACCGGTGGTCCGAATACGTCTCCACTTCCTCCATGACGCGCCAGTCGACAACACGCGGTGACAGATCGGGGCTGGCGAAAGAAATGTTCACCACGGACTCACCCTGCATCCGCACACACGTGGGTACAGAACTCCGGTTTAGGACGACTAGGCCTGTCTCCAGAGCCCAGTCCTCCACCAACCTGCCCTTTGTGTCCGTATAACGGGAACCCCAACCCAAGTGTTTGGGATTGAAGTCCCCGAGAACGAGCACGGAGAGGGAACGATATCCAGCGACGACGACAACCAACTCCCTAAGGGAATTTTGAAACTCGGCGAGAGATCGGTTCGGAGCGAAGTACACCCCCACCACCACCATCTCCCCAAACCGTGCTGCTACGCACCCCTGTCCTCTCTTGACACTCAAGGGACGAGGTACCGGCGGCGGCCGACGAAATTAGGGCCACTGAGCCGTTGAGGTCCTCCACCCAGTCATCCCTGGGCGGGACAAAGTACGGCTCAGCGACCACGGCGATGTTGATCGACCACTGCGCCATGCTCTGGAGCTATAGGTGCTGGGTGGCGGCGCAGTGGTTGATGTTGGCCTGGAGGAGGCGTCATGGGACCGTTATTGGCATTCCATTACGGCCTCCTTCCGAGCCCCTTGTGAGTGCTCCACCGAGGCATTCCCAGTGGCGTTCGAGCGGTGGCGGCGGTTGAGGCAGCAGCGCTGAGGGCGATGGCGGTGGCTACGGTGGAGACGGCGGTGGCGGAGGACTTCCTCTTGCCCCCGGCCTTAGCGGGTGGGGCGCAGGCCTTGCCCGCAGCCCAGTGATCGGCCGGCTAGCCATCTGCCGCACATACAACACAGTGCGGCGTGGCGTTACACGAGCTGGCCTTCTGGAACTCTCTGCCTTCGTCTGTGTTTCCGAACGCATAAAACCCTAATCTCTTCAAAATTAAAGTGAACAGGCTTTCTCTGGGTAAGCTCGCTCCATCGTCTTTGTCTCTGTCATCTATGACCTAGACTAGAGTCAAGAGCAAACTCATCTCAAATAAAAAATAAAAGAAAACGAACGAAAGTGGGGCGAAAAAAATAAAATTAGGTGAACTTTGTGGGCGAATCAAGAAAACTTGCATTGTGAGCAAAGTAACATAAATATGCCAAGTTCATCTTAATCGGATGTCAGGATTCTGGTCTCAGAAACCGGACATTAGTAATGACCTATTAACACCATCTAACACCATAGATCTACGCGTTCTGTCGGTCTTTTCCTTCAACATAATTATCACCGTGACAACTTAGGCGGAGTGAGCATGAAGTGAACTGTTCACTTCACGTAAACTTACACGGTGAGATATTTACAAAAACTCACTGCTGTACATCACATTCCTTAGAAAAAGAATTTTGTCAGCCAGATAGACAGGAAAGTGATCCTATAAAGATTCCATTTTTTCTTATTTGGGGTACGGAACCCGACAACAATATGTTATTGGTAAAACCTGCTTATCTTGAATTGAATCCATTAAAAATAATCAATCAAATAATGATAACTATAAATAACGAATGACTGCCCAAATCAGTAAAAACATTGTTAGTTGCGAATTTATCAGATTTGTTTTCGTCAAAATTACAACAAATATTATGTTTGGAAGTATTCATCCTATTCGGAAATCGTTTCACTGCTAGAAAGCTATCTAGTTTCCCGCTGAATACCGGCACTGACAGTGCTGACACACCAGCCGGTCTATTCTGTCTGAAGTGCTCTCTACACATTCACTTCACCTAAGCTTACACGGTGAGATCTTTACAGAATCGCGCTGCTGGTGCTACTACTGCTGACTGTTCATCCAGGAATAATGGATAGTTCCTGAGGGTTACCTAGTCTGCGAACCAAAGCCGGGGAATTAAAGCTAGTACAAAATAACCTTAACAATGAACGTGAAGGTTATTCATTATCACGCTGCCGCGCTGTCTATGCGACAGCTCTTGTTTTTTATATTAAATTAGCTGCCACTCGCGGCTCTGCTCGCGCAAATCTCGAAAATTATCCAAAGAGAACATGTGTTATTCCAGACTATAATCTACTTGTGTTCCATGCATGCTATGGACATCAACTGGAACTCTTCCAAATAACTTTTATTTGTGAATCTAATTAATCATTTATTTGGACATAGTGCTTGAATTTTATGCTTGTGTTATGCCTGTATTGTTTTAATTGAATCTTTTAGTTTTATAAAACTATTTTGCATGCCCTAGTTAAGGTAGAAAGTATATCATTTAATATTTAATAACATCTGTATCTACAAGATACCTACGTTCTGTGCAAATAAACATTCTATTCTATTCCAAATTTCATCAAGATCCCTTTAGCCGTTCTGACGTGATTGAGTAGCAAGCTATCCATCCCTCCAAACCTCCAAAGTTTCACATTCGGAAGGAGTAATAATATGGGATTCGACGGGTCGCCCGAACTATAAACTATCACAGCAAACTATGCTTAACAAGTTAATACTAATTACCTATATATAGTCAACCAACTTATAATATGCTTGATTTTTTTTCACGATTTCGGTGTTGGTCCTATAGTAAAAGTTGTTCATAATGATGAGTACAATGATCCCTTAAGAAATATTGCGTTCATTCTGTTACACGTTGTATAAATCGCCGCAAATACAACAAAATGCATGTGGATTTGTCAAGCAGAATCTTGACGAGCTCGCCCAAGCGGAAACACAACGAAATTGTAGAAAATATAAAACTTGTGACACTTAGTCGAAGTCAAAGTGACGAAATTTTAAAATGGTGGGTAGGTAATTGTTAAATTAGAGCTGATACAAGAATGACAGTTGATCTAAACAAACTTTAACTGCACCATAAAAAAACTTTTTTTTTGTCGGTCAGTGAATCAATATGGAACACGTCGGATTCTTCATCGTCATCGATTATATATTTAATTGATACAAGGAACAAAGTACGGCGGCCGCCTTACAACATCTTTGTGCCTTGCCAACCCAAAAAACCAAACTATCAACAATTCAGGTCAAGAGTCCTACCAGCATCTTATTAGATTACACATCCTTCTCCCGAGCACTGTTGGTCTTGCAAGATTCCACTCAGCACGCCCATTCAAAACAAGAAATAAGTGGAAGGTCAGTTCCTTTTAATTTTTTACCTCAATCAGTCAATAACGGCAAGCAGGAGACGAGGAACAAGACTTCTCCCAGGAGATCGGGTCTGTGGGGTCGCTGCTGCTCATCAGTTCGCCATGACATTGCTTTGCGCATTGTATCTCTCTTAGTACGACTCTTCACGCTTGGCATGTAGCGGCAAAATAAAATCTATCTACATAGACCTAGGGTTCACTAGAGCGCGTTATTTTTAGCTCAGCGTGCTACGGGACGATGTAATGGGATTTTTATATGCGGATTTGTTTATTTTGGAGACTAAAAAAACTCAATATTATTGAACAAAAACAATATTAAACATGTATTTGCAAACATTTTTTTTTAATATATTAATGCTGGGCAGCACTTGCTAAACATCCTGCCAATTTTCTTTTCCTTATAATTCCATAGAAAATTACTTAAGTCTAAGTGCATTTGAACTCTTTGTAAACTTATTCTAATCAGGTTACGGTTCGCCCGAGTGCAAAGTCTGATTCGAATTCGTTTCGTTCAGCTGTTTAAATGTGATTAAGTAATTAACCTAATAAGTACAAGTATTTATAGGTTCGAGCACTTCAGCCTTTGTCCCTGGTCGCGAACCCCGCGTGCCCGTCGCAACATCGGTCGTTGCTTCCCAGCGCCTGCCAGTGTCGTAGTGGAGGTGTGGTGTGCGACCACACTCGACGTAGGCTACAGGATGGGGCAATATAGACACCCCAGGGAAACGTAGAGGGCACCGATCAAATCAAAGCTAAAGTTAGCCATTCCATACACGAATGTGGGCCATCGGGCGTCGTAGCTGACATCGTATTTTTTTCGTTTTAAACAGCTCGTAGATACATGTGATAGCAGCGTGGTTCGAGTCGTAGGTCACGCCTGGCGATTATGTTTAGCGCCAGTGGTTCCTTATCAGTGGGTTTTGCCCACTTTATCTCATGTAGATGCTTACTATTTTTCAGCGAACTAAGCGACATCTTTGTTTCAATGTCGTTTAATGTCATTAAACGATATGTCGCAGATTTAACAGTGCAGTAACGGCTGATTAAGATGAGCTTTATAAATTACAATTTTTTATGAACAATGGAGTGTTACCGGAATGATGTACCTTAGATGTTACGAACACTTTTCTCATTCACAAGCTCCACAAGGCCTATAATTCTCGTACTTAAAAATCGTTCAAATTTAAGTCTAAATATCATCTGAACGACAATCAATGTCAACAACTTGTCTAAATGCAGGGAAATTGGAGGTGTTTTTACCGGTATTATCTTGTTTTCCATAATATAATTTGTACTATTATTGTTTTGCATTATTGTCCCCCCTCATTATATTTACTTGCACTATTATCATTTACACTTATAACGCTTGTCATTTCACCTTGTTAGTCTTAATTTTTATATGCCATAAAATAAGTTTCCATAATAACATGTGTTATAATCATAAGTTCCTATAAGTAACACATTACATAATCGATACTTGACATAAGCAACATTTAATATAATTTAGAAACGTATAATTTTTTGTATAAAAAAATAATGTAATTTAGGCATATGGTCTATAATCAAATAATTATGATTAGATAATGATTAGACAATAAACAGTTTTTCAAATTCGAAACGGCTAGGTTAGGTAAGGTTAGAACTGTGACTACACAACGCGCGAAGGCGAGCGAGCGAAGCAAACAGATCGTGATAGAAACACCACCATAACTAAAGTTATAGATGTTGGGGAAAAAACAGCCAGGCTAAAGTGGGAGTGGGCTGGCCACGTTGCACGAATGCACCCGGAGAGGTGGGCAAAGGTCGTCACTCACTGGTCGCCTGTGGAAGGACGTCGTCGTCGAGGTCGACCGCGGCGAAGGTGGTGTGACGATGTCATCATGTTTGCGGGGCAGACTTGACCAAAGATCGCCATAGAGAGAGAGATTAGGAAGGAGAAGCCTTTGCCTAGCAGTGGGACAAAAGTGCAGGCTTAAAAAAAAAAGTTACTTAAACTTTATTTAAAATTTATTCCTGAGATTATTTAGTAACATATGGATTAATTCCTTTTACTGTTTTTTGAATCCATCCATCCATCATGACTTCATGAGGGTTTACAAATGTTTTCCATAATTTGAAATGCATTAATTTTATATATCATACTTGTATTTGCCACAATTTGATTAGAAATATCGCTTTAGTTGCAATAATCATGAAATTATATAAAAATCATTTTCACTAATTTCATTGGTCATAATCGATGTCATAATAATTTTAATCCATAAATTTATTTGCTAAATTTATCATTTTCAATCATTTCTTTTTATAACATTTATTCACCATAATATTCATTTGAACTTAAATTTACACCATAATGACTAAAAATAATCCTACCATGCATGCTTGCTTTTCAAACGAGGAAATCTGGCGCTCGGCGGCCGCTGCCGCGGTACGTTCGCTTCTACTTATATGAACTAATGATTATAACACAATATGTTATTATGAAAACTTATTTTATGGCAAATAAAAGTTAAGACTAATAACGTGATATGACAAGCGTTATAAGTGTAAATGATAATAGTGCAAATAAATATTAAGATAGATAAGATAAGATAAGATAGATAAGATAAGATAAGTCTTTATTTGCCTTAAACATGGTATAAAGTTGTTACAGTCAGATATTAATGTTAAGTCCGCATGTTTAGCTATACAGGATATGTATCAATTGCATGCAAATTAATTATTATCAGTGAATTCTAAAGTTCAATGTCAGAGATAAAAAAGTCAATAAAATTATTAGAAATACAATAATAATAATAATAATCAAAAGCATAATAATAGTTTCAACAGCATTTCTCAGCATTGCGGATACAATGACAATTAGACTTGAAATTTATTGTTTAAAACTAAGAAAATCTTTAATTTCATAAAACATGTGTTCCTTCAACCATTTCAATAATCTGTTTTTAAATGAGTTAGTATTTAATAACAATTTTATTTCTTTGGGAAGTTTGTTGTAAATGCGTATACACATGACTAGAAAACTTTTCGCATACTTGGCTGACTTGGGAGTATCCTGCAAAACTAGTCTGCAAGGATCTCTATTTCGAGAGTTCAATTGATAGGCTTTTTTGAACAATCCCTTATTATTATAAACATAATTACAAACCTCAAAAATGTACAGTGACGGAAGTGGTAATATACCTAGCTTTTTAAAGAATGGTTTACATGACTCATCAGGACGGATACCACAAATGGCTCTGATGCATTTCTTTTGCGCAATAAATGCTCGGTGATTATCTGTGCTGTTACCCCAAAGGATAAGCCCGTATCGTAAGATGGATTCTATATAGGCGTGATATGCCGTAATTGCTGTTTTTTTGTTGGTTATGTTCTTTATTTGTCTGAGAGCATACACAAACTTATTGATCCTACTGCACAAACTATCCAGATGTACTTTCCAATTCAGATCTTGATCTATGAGTACTCCTAAGAATTTAGTTTGTGGAACTTCTTTTAGCCTGTCAATATGAAGCTTGAAATTGTATTTCGAATGTTTTGATTTATTAAACTGTATAAAATTTGACTTATCCAAATTGATTTTCAATTTATTTGTCTGTAACCATTTTATAATGTCGTCAATAGTGTTATTAATGTCCATCTCATGATCAGATTTAGTTTTACACTTTTTGTCAGATGTCACAATAATTGAAATGTCATCTGCAAATAATACACATTTATGATTAGTCACTAACGGCAAGTCGTTTATGTATATTAGAAACAATAAAGGTCCTAATACACTCCCTTGAGGGACGCCGCAATTATTAACTCTATTGTCAGATGTAAACGAAGTCAATAAATTATCATTTACCTTATTGATAACAACGTATTGTTTTCGGTTGCTTAAATACGACGCGATCCACTGCAGTGCTAAACCTCTTATTCCGCTTTTTTCTAATTTTTTCAGCAAGATGTCATGTGCCACAAAGTCAAAAGCTTGTGACAGGTCGAAGAACAATCCTGTCGTTAGATAATTTTTATTTAGAAAACTATGAATATGGCCCAATAGATGAGCAATCGCTAGTGTTGTTGACTTGTGCTTTTGAAATCCATACTGCTCTTTTGTTATAATATTGTATTTGGTGCAGTAGTCAGAAAGTCTCTTTTGCATACATTTTTCAAACAATTTCGATATTATGGGTATAAGGGTTATCGGACGATAGTTTTTAACGTCATTTTTATCGTTTTTTTTGTAAAGAGGTTTAACGACTGATAATTTTAACGCATCAGGGAAAGTTCCGGATGAAAATGAAAGATTAATTAAATAAGTCAAAATAGGAATTAATTCTATACTACAAGCTTTAATTACCTTTGTACTAATTCCATCGTAACCTTCTGAATTCGTGTTATTTAAAGCTATTATTTCTTTTTTGATTTCGTCTTCAGTCATGGGGCTGAGAAACATGGAATTAGGAATTGACATGGTTTTTTTAGGCTTGTCATTATCATTTAAATTATCAAATGTCACGGTGCTAGTTGAATCAATAAAATAATTATTAAAAGCATTTGCTATGTCAGAGGGATTAGTCAGTATTCGCTCATCTAATTCTAGTTGAGAAATACTATTATCACATTTTGTATTTCCCAGTTCACGATTAATGACAGACCACGTTGCTCTGCATTTGTTTTGGCTGTTATTTATGTATTTAATGTTTGAATTTATTTTGGATTTAAAGATACATTTTTTTAGTATTGATGAATATTTTTTATATCTAAGTTTGTACGTTAGGGTTTTATTTTTATAATAGAGATATCGTAAACATCGTTTAGTTTTGCAACTATTTCTGAGACCCTTGCTTATCCATTTTTGTTTATTTGCATTAGAATTATTTACTTTAATCTTAATATTTGGGAAACATAAATTATATAATAAACATAAAAACTCGTGAAATTTATTAAATGCATTATTTATATCGGTTTCGAGATGTACCTCCGACCACGTTAAGCTTGCAAGGCATTTTTTGAATATACTTATATTTTCACTACAATAGTCTTTTTTATACATAAAGTATGATTTGGCCTTTAAACATTGCTCTTTTATTGGGAAATCTAAAAGTTGTGCTGTGTCGTGGTTGTAAGAGTCGGACGATTATGGAAAACAATAATAGTACAAATTATATTACGAAAAACAAGACCATAACCTTTCATGAGACCTAAAAGATAAATAATAAGTGTTTATTATTGGATTTATAAATGTAGAGTTTTATTTTTAATACTAAGTGACCCGACAGACGTTGTCCTGTCTTAACTATAAATATTGAATTGGTTCCTTTAGAAAATTAAATATTGTCGTTAAGTTTTCTTAAATTGTCTAATGTTCCGCGCAATTTTCTTATTTTTTTCTTTCAGAAGAACCTTTTTCTGACAATAATAAACAAAACAAAAAAATAATTGCCGAAATTGGTCCAGCCGTTCACGCGTGCTGCCGTGACCAAGGTAAATAGGGATTCATTTATATATATATAGATTATATTGTTACATAAAAAATAAATATTATGATTAACATATTGTATAAAAAAGAAACCACTTTAGTATTTTGTTAAGTATAGCTGCCTAATATCACTTTTTTTTTGTTTAAGAGGGATACTGTAAGTCTGTGGATCAAAAGATATGAGAAAGAGGGCAGCCATGCGAGTCGACAGCGAAGTGGAAGGCCGTCGCTAGCGAGGTGCAGCACATATGGTGGACGAGACTTTTTTTGACAGCGGCTGTCAACGAGATTGACATCAGCTCCGTGAATTTAATGTTTAAAAATATTATTAACAAGGATAATTCCATAATAAATAGTGAAACATGAATAAATAGACTAATAAACAAGTGCAAATGTTATCTAACTCTATGCTCAAGTAAAGTGGTCAAAGAAAGAACCCCACCATATTCGATCGTAATAAGTAGTACTTACTCAAGCGTTTAAAATACATCAATTTTAAACATTATTTAGTAGTGGAAAAAAACTATTGAAGTGCTAAAACGTTCTAATAAATGTGCAACACTTGTTATCTACTCCGTTCAAACGTGTACAGTGACGGTTGTTCGATCGCGAGCTTCCTTGTTAGCACGATAGATGGCGTTGTACCATTCGGGTGTCTCGCTGAATCGCGGTGTTAAGATTCTCCGCTAATATGGTATAAGGATTTGATCAATATATTCTTTTTTGGTACTTGCTTGGAACAAATTGTTTTATTTAAACGAATTCCCTCGGGCAGTTGACGAATGCCGAACATTTTGGTCCATTCGAACCGGATCGCGAAAGTAAAATCGCGTCGGCAAGTGAAGTGAGTGACAGTTTTTGTGTCGTGTGGTGAGGCATAGCAACCAGTGGTGGATCGCCTTGAACTGTCGTTACTGTTGCGAGTGTGTCGTCACAAACAATGACGACACACTCGCAACAGTATCAGCAGTGACATCAAGAGTGACGAGTGTGACGCCGCACTCTCAGCAGCTATGTGTTTGGAGGTTTGGCAGAAAAAACTGTGAGTTACAAATACGAGTGTTATTATTTTGTAGACCTATACATTTCTCAGTGAATTTTGAAGATCAACTTAGTGCAATTTCAAGTGATCGAGACTTTTAAGATTTAGTAGTAGTTTTGGACTTAGTATAATTACGGATAAGGTGTTCTGACGGGAATTCCATGCCCGATTATTGCTAAAAATTCAAACGTGTTTTTCACTTGTATTAGTTTATCGGTTTTTTCCATTGACTCTTAATTTTTCTTCGGTTGCATTAAGATAGTGAATTGATTTTATTAATTAGATCTCTGTAGTTTTGTTACACACAATGGAATCCTTAAGTAAATTGCAATTAAATAATAAAACAATAATAGAAAAAGGTAGAATTAACTTTAAAAAATCACCTAAGGATCATCTTACACAAACTTACATTGAAACGAGACTAGAATCATTAGAAGAACAGTGGAAACAATTTGTTGAAACTCATAGGCACATCATAGAAAAGGCAACCGACGAAGAATTAAAAAAGAATGTTTATTTTACGGCAGAAACATATGATTTAACTGAAGATTTGTACATATCCTATAAGTCTGAATTAAAAGAACACTTGCTTCAAACTAGTTCGTGTTATAGTGCTCTTCACAGTAGTATTAAACATTCTAAGCAAAATAGTTCAAATGTGAAATTGCCACTAATTAGTTTGCCTACGTTTTCGGGGCTCTATTCTGAATAGGTTACGTTCCGCGATTTATTTACGTCACTGATCCATAACAATGATGCACTGGATGACGTTCAAAAACTCCATTATTTAAAGAGGCATCTCTCAGGCGAAGCAGAACAGTTGCTTCGGCATATTCCTGTGACCGCGTCTAATATAATAAGTGTTGGTCGACTCTAAACAAGGGATTTGAAACAATGGATAACAACAGGTTTTTAGCTAACTGTATGCTCAAACGGCTTGTCCATCAATCGTCGATTACTAAGGAATCATCGAAAAATGTTAAAACATTGTTAGACGCGACTGTTGATTGTTTGCATGGTTTACGCAGTCTAGGAATTGATGTCAGCTCCTGGGATGCAATTGTTGTATTCTTAGGCTTCGAAAAGTTAGATACTGAGTCCCGTAAATTCGTCCTAACGACGATTTACCTACGTTTAATGAGTTCAAAACTTTTATGGAGTCTAGGTTTAGAGCTTTAGAGTATTTAGATCCTAAAGTTAATAAACAGAGTAGTACTCGTAATAATAATGCCTAATCCTTTCATGTCGCTTCTCAAAGTTGTATATTATGTTCTGGAGATCATAAATTGTGTCACTGTAAAACATTTGCAAAGAAAAATTGTGACGAACGTCGTGAGTTTGCACGAGTCAGTAAGCTTTGTTACAACTGTCTAGGAACAAACCATTCCGTCTATTCTTGTCGTCTGAACACTAAATGTCACCTTTGTAAGAAGAAGCATCACACACTACTTCACCCAAAATCAACTGCCAATTCTGCTGAAATTGTTGACGGTTCAGCAGAAACGAAGATGGTGGCTGCTAATGCAGCTAGTTCTTCCAGTCAAAGCGAGATAAAACCCATTTGTTGTTTTGCGGATGTTCACAACCACGGTCTGTTAGCCACAGCCTTGGTCAACGTTGAGTCAAGAACTGGTACTGCTTTTGTTTTAAGAGCTCTGATGGATCAGGGCTCTCAAGTCTCTTCATAACAGAGGCGGCAGTACAGTTGCTCGGACTGAAGAAAACACCTGCTCACACCAACATATTTCGACTAGGCGATGACGAGGGAAACTCAATGCCCTCTAAGTGGATAGTTCGATTTAAATTGCAGTCTCGTCTAGATCCCACCTATATTTTATATGTCGATGCTTATGTATTGAATAAACTCACATCTCATCTTCCTGAGAAGAAGATCGTTCAGATATCAGAATCGTTCTCGTCCCTAGAATTAGCTGATCCGTCCTTTAATACACCAGGGAAATTTGATTTATTGTTGAGTACGCGTGTGGTCGGAGAAGTTTTATTGGACGGTTTAGTCAAGGGTCCGCCGGGATCTCAGTCGCCCAGAAGACTAAATTGGGCTGGATCTTGTCTGGTGAGACATCCCATCCTCGGCAATCTCTAGGTCAGTATGTTATCATACTGTAGCACAGTCAGCGGATGTCAATGACCTTTTGCGTAAATTTTGGGAGTTGGAATCAGAGCCCTCAGATCGTATCGTATCTTGACTGAAGAAGAACAAAAATGTGAGGAGTTCTACTCTAAGACCACCAAACGCGACGCGACCGGGAGGTTTTTTTTTAAAACTACCATTCAAAACCGATTCACCCAGTTACACGTTTGGGGGGTCAGAGGTCATTGCCCGTCGACACTTTATCAACCTAGAAAATAGATTTTCAAAGGATCCGGAATTTAGGACCCAGTATAGTGCAGTCGTTAATTAATACATTCATTTGGGACATGCTGAAGTTGTCCCTCAGATATTATTAGGTAATGATGCGTTCTACTTACCACATCACGCGGTGGTGCATGAGGATAAAAGCACCACTAAGGTTAGGGTCGTCTTCGACGCTTCATGTTCAGGCCACAATGGAGTATCATTAAATAAAGAATTAATGGTTGGCCCAACCTTACAACCTGATTTGCGTCAAACTATTATGCGGTGGCGCTGTTATCCCATAAGTTTGGTCGCAGATATTGTTAAAATGTACTGTCAGGTCAAGGTTGCAGATGAGGATGCTGATTATCAGCGCATTTTGTGGCGTAACAATTCAGAAGCTGAATTGAAGCATATTCGGTTGTTGCGTGTTACCTTTGGAACATCTTCTGCGCCATACCTAGCGGTCCGTTCTTTACAACAACTAGCTCGTGACGAAGGAAATGATTTTCCTCTAGTGGCGGAACGAGTCCTTACATCGTTTTACGTAGATGACCTGGTAGTAAGAAAAAGCGTGAAACTGAACTTAATTTAAATACTGTACATGGCCCCATAAACTCAGATGCAGAGGTAGCTCAGGAATTTGAAAACTTCTTTGCTGATATTCCTCGTAAAACGACAGAGGCTCTTAACTCGTCACCCGCGCTCTCTGCTGCCTTACTTCGGAAGAACGTCAAGGTATGTCCATCAGAGTTCAAGTTTCAACATACAAACCCCCAGGCCATTATAAAAGCTTTTAAAGATCTTAAAATTAAATCAACAGAAGATCTTTGGGGAATGTCTGTAAAAGTCTGTAGATCTATAATTGAAACTATTGCTCCCTACTTAGCTCTCATATTTAACTCTAGTGTGGATCAAGGAGTATTTCCTGATCTCATGAAACACAGTAAAGTCGTTCCACTGTTTAAATCGGGTGATAGTCATGAACCCAACAATTATAGGCCGGTGTCAATCCTGCCGGTTCTCAGTAAGGTGTTCGAAAAGTTAATGCTTAATCAGATGTTACTTCACTTTAATAAAAATTCCATCTTTCATGAACAACAGTACGGTTTCACCAAAGGGCGTTGTACAACTGACGCCGGTGTCACCCTAATAAAGAACATCTTTAACGCCTGGGAAGATTCAAAAGACGCCATTGGAATCTTTTGCGACCTCTCGAAGGCGTTCGATTGCGTTAACCATGAGACGCTTTTGTTGAAACTCGAGCATTATGGGATTAGGAATACATCCTTTGATTTGATTAGATCATACTTGAAAGACAGACAGGTTAAAGTCCAGGTAAACGGTGTAAACTCACTAGGGTCTGAAATGACAATGGGCGTTCCGCAAGGTTCAATATTGGGTCCATTCCTCTTTTTAGTATATATAAACGATTTGCCCGAATTGCTTCAAAATCAACCAAAGATGGTATTATTTGCTGATGACACATCATTGATATTTAGGATAGACCGACGGTCACAAAGTCTTGATGATGTCAATAACTCTATTCATCAGGTCCAACTTTGGTTTACGGCAAACAACTTAGTACTAAATGAAAAAAAGACCAAATGTATTAAATTTACTTTACCAAATGTTAGAAGCACCGAATGTGACATCGTATTGAATGGACAAAAACTGGAATTTATTGATCAGACGGTTTTCCTGGGAATCACTTTAGACGAGAAATTGCAATGGGGACCTCACATAACATCTCTTGCGGGGCGGCTAAGCTCAGCCGCTTATGCTGTTAGAAAGATAAGACAGTTAACAGATGTAGAAACCGCGCGCTTGGTCTATTTTAGTTACTTTCACAGCATTATGTCGTACGGTATTTTGCTGTGGGGTCGTGCTGCTGACATTGAATCTGTATTTATTTTGCAAAAGCGTGCTGTTAGAGCCATTTATAATCTTCGTCGCCGCGATTCTCTTAGGGAAATTTTTAAAAAGATTAATATTATGACAGTACCTTGTCAATTCATTTATGAGAATATTATGTATGTAAGAAAAAATCGACATCTCTTTAACAAAATTAGTGATAGACATCATTTTAATACTAGAAATAAAAATAATTTAGATCAAACATTTTATAGATTAGCCAAAGTACGAACATCTTTCATGGGGTACTGTGTTAAATGTTACAACAAAATACCTTGTGACATATTAGAACTAAATGAAAGAAAATTTAAAACTTACATTAAAACCACACTTTGTAAACAAGCATATTACAAACTAGATGATTATATTAAAGATAAGAATGCTTGGAAACATGCTGGTCCTGCTCCATAGGACAATCGAGGGTATAGTAGAAAAAGTCAAACTTGTTTTATTTACTGGTGTACTTTCAGGTTTTTAATATGTAATTTAACTCACACACTGATCCATTGTTTTTAATTATATTGTAAATATGTGAGTACCATGTCCCTTACTAGCAAACTTAATTTTATCTCTGCTGGTATTGCTTTGTTGTACCTATAGTATATAAGTGTGTGCTGTATATTAGTGTAATGTTGGATGCATTGTGCTCACATTATATAATCAATTGATCAATGTACCTATGTATACAAAATATTGTAAAACTTATATTTGAAAAGAGTAACTATGGAGTTTCTTGTCCGTTCTTCTCCATAAGAATCTACTTTTTGCGAATGGACAACTAGAGTCACTTATTTTTTAATTTTATACTGTAAATTTGACGTTCAAAAGTGCCTTTTTATGGTCTAGTTGAAATAAATGAATTGACTTTGACTTTGTTAACGGGTTGTCAATCTGTCGCTGAAGGTGAACAAATTTATCACCAACTAAATGAATTGTTAGGTCGTAGGGGCTATCAGCTTCAAAAGTGGTCCAGCAACAGAGACGAACTATTAAACAAAATAAACGAAGATACTGTTAGGCAGGACAAATTAGAACTTAAAATTGAAACACTTACACACAACAGAAGATTTAAGGGTTAACTTATGATAGGAATTTGGATGAGTTCAGATATAACGTAAAACTTCCTCCGCCCGAAACCCCCATAACCAAAAGAAAAGTGATATCTGACATCGCTCGTTTGTTTGATCCTCTTGGCTGGCTTGCGCCGGTGATAGTAAAGGCCAAGGTGTTTATTCAACGCCTGTGGTTAGCAGGATCCGAATGGGACGATGAACTTCCAGATCACTTGTTAAAGGAATGGCTTAGTTATAGAAACAACCTTCACCATCTTAGGGACTTCTGTCTGCCACGATGGATTCACACGAGTCAACATGACGTCCTACTAGAGTTACACGGATTCTCTGACGCCTCTAATGTCGCTTACGCAGCCGCTGTCTATGTTCGGTGTATTGATACCATTAGTCACGTTCATGTTAGTCTACTTGCAGCCAAGATCAAGGTGGCCCCTGTCAGACAGGTATCCATACCTCGTTTGGAGTTATGTGGCGCTTTGCTGCTTGCAAAACTGCTGCGTGAAATTTCTGACACCTTGGATATCTGTAAGGAAAACATACATGGCTGGACTGACTCGACAGTGGTGCTCGCTTGGCTGAACAGCCACCCCAGCCGCTGGAAAACCTTCGTCGTCAACAGAGTGTCTGAAATACTTACCGTTATGGTGAATAGTCAGTGGTCGCACGTCCAGTCCAGTAATAATCCCGCAGACAGCGCATCGCGCGGCGTCAATCGTTCCGAGTGCGCTGACCTAGAGTTATGGACACAGGGACCTAGTTGGCTAAAAAATAAAGAAATTAATTATAATAAAAGAGAAATTAAAGAAACACACTTAGAGGAGAGAAAATCATTAGTAGCATGCAACACAGTAGTAAAAGAAATAAGTGAGAATTCTATAATATCAAAATATTCATCTCTTAGAAAAGTTACCAGAGTAATAGCTTATTGTAAAAGGTTCATAAAATTTAAAAATAGAAATTATACAACAAAATTTGATAATTTTCTCACACATTCTGAAATTCAAGAGGCATTACTCACTTGCATTAAATTATGTCAAGGGGAACATTTCGAATCGGAAATTGATACTTTAATGTTAAATGGAGGAATAAATAAAAAGGGGGTACGCACCTCGCTCAATCCTTACCTGGATCAGGAACGGATTTTGAGAGTTGGCGGTAGGTGACAAAGGGCCAACCTTCACGAGGACGCAAAGCATCCCATAATTCTTCCTCGTAAGTCACATCTAACCCACCTCCTAATAGCTGACGCTCATGAGAGGACGTTGCATGGCGGGCCTCAGTTAGTTCTCAATTATTTGCGGTCCAAATATTGAATAATACACGCGAAGGGTAGCGTTAGGCACTACATACGCAAATGTGTTATTTGCATCCGTCATTCCGCTCGGTCGACACATCCTTTAATGGGGTCATTGCCCTCCGCTAGGGTCAACGCAAGCCGACCTTTCTTTAAAAGTGGCGTGGACTATGCAGATCCAATTAGTATCCGGCCTGCCAAAGGTCGCAGGTATCACTCCACCAAAGGGTACATAATATGTTTGTTTGTATTTATGGCCACTCGGGCTATACATTTAGAAGTCGTCAGTGACATGACATCACAACCCTTTTTAGCAGCCTTTAAGCGCTTTACAGCGAGGAGAGGCCATTGTGGTGAGATGTGGAACGATAACGGCACCACCTTTGTGGGAGCCAACAAGGTGTTGAAGGCGTTGTTCAACCACGAAAGGTCCGGCATAGCACCTGATCTTGCCGATTGGTTGGAAACCAACGGAACAACTTGGAGCATTATTCCACCTCACTCCTCGAACTTTGGGAGGCTGGAGAGAAGTCAACCAAACACCATCTTAAAAGAATAATTGGTACAAGCATACTCACTTTTAAAGAACTGACGACAACGCTTGTCCAAATAGAAGTTTGTCTGAATTCCAGGTCTATTTCCAATATCAGCACTAATCCAGAAGATCCAGGCCCATTAACACCGGGTCATTTTTTGGTAGGCGAGCCTTTGCTTCTCGTGCCCGAAATTAATTTTGAGAACTCAAACATTAACACCTTGAGAAGATGGCAGTTGACTCAACGCATGGTTCAGGATTTCTGGCGCAGGTGGTCGCGAGAGTATCTGGTTCAATTCCACCAAAGGAACAAATGGGCGCATCAAACTGTAGAACCAAACTTGGGTGACGTAGTGTTAGTTATGGAAGATGATCTTCCACCAGCAAGGTGGCTCTACGGACTCATAATTGAAAAGCATACTGGCTCGGATAAAATCACAAGAGTGGTTTCATTGTGTTGTAAAGATTCTACGATCAAAAGACCTGTGTCAAAATTGATCGTGCCTATCACTTCTTAAAATTTATGAATCAGGTCGAATTACAATTAATATGTGGGAATAGATTAGTGCAACAGAACCAGGAGAACTGGCTTTTATTCCTCCACGCGCCAACAGTTCGACTTATGTAGAAGTATTAGACAATGTCATGCTACCCACTGTACCCAAATTACCCAGCTGATGAGTTGACACAATTTTCAATTGTCCAGGACAATTATTGTCCTATTCACCGGGCGAGTACTGTGCGTGAGTGGTTTCACAATCACCTGGAGATGTTGTTCATCCATGGCTAGCGCCATCACCCGACCTGCTTGATGGTGCAAAGGTGTAAGTCACGGGATGAGAGTATAGAACAATTAAAAACCCATGACATGAAGGTGTAGGAACCGAAATATGCGGTAATGTTGTAGGCTCCATGCGCACACGTCTACTTGACTATCTTTTGATTCGTCCATGTTGACTGCATTGAAAATAATGTGGGTTATACAAAATATTAATGTTTTAGTTTTAAAAATTATACGGTGTAACTAAATATTTAGTAATATTAACATATCCGTGTAAACCTCAATTTACGATTAATAATCGTAAATTGAGGTTTAGTTTCAAACTTATTTTCGTCAAGAAAATGAACACTAGCTACAACCTCAATACATTAATTGTGACGTTACATAAAAAAAATGTTTGTAAAGTCTAAATCATATATTATATCAGTTTTCAATAAACTCTGCGCGAGACCCGCAATACTGTACTTAATAAGTGGATATCAACAATATGTTATTAGAATTTCCTTCCTTCCTTATTTATGTTTTTATGAATTAACTAAGTAGGTATACTTATAACAAAAAATCTTATAAACGGTTACAAGAGAACTTCTGTTTTCCAGGTAGGAATTTGACGTCACAATTCTCATAAAAGTTTGTTAATTTTAAAAATAAAACAAATATATTTTTTTTATCATTCATCTAAAAATAGAAGAACAACAAAAATCTATTGATTTTTTGGATAAGCAAATGAGAAGGAAAAATATAGTTTTCTTTGGTATTCCAGAATCAGAAAAAAAAAACGAAAACTTACTTAGCTGTATTCTAGATATCATAAACAAGAAAATGAATATAGTTTGCTCAAAATGGGAAATTGAAGCGGCGATCAGGCTATATAAGACCCGTCGTAGTCACAACCACGACGGTAAGTAGAAAACTACAACTTTTAAAAAAGAAGAAAGCTGGCATTTGTATAAAAGAAGATTATTCACCAGCTGTTCCACAAAAACGCAAAGAGCTCCAAAAACTCAAAGCATTTTATTTCAATTAGATTATTTACAAGCACTTTTGAATTGTCTGTCTATGGAGAAGAACGTGCAAGAAACTCCACGGCCACTCTTTTGAAATTATACATATGTATATGCGAGAAAGATGTAAAAGAGGTGCAGGATAATAGAGTCCCGATTAAAAAGAAACAATTAAAATAAACCGTGGCATCGTCCAGGATGAGCTCCAAAGACTTTCATCAACAGAAAAGGTAATGCTTCGCTATGATAAAATAGTCAAGATAAAATAGACCAGTTATAGACCGATCTCGGAGAAAATAGTTTACAAACAAGTTTATTCGGCTATCAAACAAAGCTTCAGTGAAAATCAGCACGGTTTCTTAACAGGTCAGTCTACCACGTCCAACCTAGTTCTTTGTAGCGACTACCTATCAGAATCCATGTCACACCGGTCCCAGGTCGACGTTATATATATCGATTACAGTAAATGTTTCGATCGTATTGATCATATTACTTTAATGCGTAAACTTTTATCGATGGGTATCAGGGGTAACCTATTCAGGTGGTTCGCGTCGTATGTTGAGAACAGGTGTTAGACTGTGGTGCTGAATGGTTACCTACTCATCTAGAGCTATGCGCGTTCCCTCGGGCGTTCCGCAGGGGTCGCTAGGGCCTCTATTATTTAATATTTTTATTAATGACGTCATTTCCTGTTTCCGGCACTCTAAAATATTGCTGTACGCAGATGACATGAAGATTATGAAACAGATAAACACCCATACAGACACTCTCTTAATGCAGGAGGATCTAGATGCATTTCAATCCTATTGTAATTTAAATAAGTTGGATTTAAACGTCTCCAAATGCTATGCGTGCTCTTTCACTCGCAAATCTCACCCTTTATACTTCCCATACAAACTCATGGATACCCCAATAACTAGAGTCAATTCTATCAAAGACCTCGGGGTTACATTCGATTCTAAGCTTATTTTTGACACTCACATTAATAATAGTGTCAAAAAGGCGTCGAAAGCTCTAGGTTTCATTTTCAGGGTCTCGTCGGAGTTCAGAAGCATCAAGACTGTCAAAATCCTATATTGCTCCTTCGTTCGTAGTCACCTCGAGTATGCCTCTCAAGTCTGGAACCCTAACTATAATATTTATATCGATCGTTTGGAGGGCATACAGAAAAAAATCCTAAGGTACATTCAATTTCATTCGAAAATATATCTACCTAATTACCATAAGCGATTTAAAAAATTTCATATTCTACCCCTTTGTGAAAGAAGAAAAATTGCTGGTTTAGCATTTTTATCAGAAAATTGCAAACGGATCATGCGACACCCCGGAGTTGGTGAGCAAAATTGGCATGCGAGTATGTTCTTCGTTTCTGCGTAAACCTCGTTTGTTACACATACCATCGACACGAACTACTTATAGACAAAACTCATACATAATTAGGGCGAGCCGTATGTACAATGAAACTTGCCAGGAAGTTGATATAGATCTTTTTAATACTAGCGTGTCTAAATTTAAGAAGACTCTTTGCAACCACTTTTTCGATAGCATAACATAGCACTTGCACTGTATAATAATAAACTTGCATTGTTTAATAAAATAGAAAAACGCGAATGTAACACTGTCTACTACCTAGTGTTTAATAAGTTATATTTGTTTACTATCTGTGAAAACTTGTAATTGGCCATCATCATGTTAATAACTCTTAATATTGTGTCTGCCTAGCTGTAAGTTTTCCGAAAAAAAATAAAATAAATCAAAAGAACAACAAAACGATTTACCCAGAAAAACTTCATCAAGTAAAATGTTTCCAGTCTGTAAAGAGTCTCCCGAAGCTATAAACAACGATAAACCGTCAAATAAAGAGCATCAAATCGACGTACCCGGAGAGACCACGTCTAGTAAAAGATTTCTATCGGAGTCTCCCGAAATCAAAAGTAATGAAAAACCGTCATATAATGTAGAACAGACGAAACAAGTTCCCAAGAGAAATAAATCGTTATATATAACGAGCTTCTTGCGTCCTTTGCAGCTGACTCTCACGTCTAAGGCCCCTGCAAGTCAAGATTACGAAGGAACTCTAAAAAACTAAGCTACACCCTTCTCTCCACTTCTCCCAACACGGCCGGTCCCCGTAGGGAGACGTAGAACGAAACCCTCTCGAGAAAATAAATACGGGTAGCAATTTCGAGAAAAAACACCTTTATGTGGCAACATATAATGTCAAAACGCTATCATCTTACTCTCACCTTTTGGAACTGAAGAAAAACCTGAAAAATATCAAATACGAAGTCATAGGCTTAGCTGAAACTAGACGACTTGGTAACTCTATAGAAGAATATGAAAACTTTATACTGTATTATATGGGACAAACACCGGGATTTTATGGAGTAGGATTCATTGTGAATAAGCGCCATAAGAAGCACATTATATCTTTTGAAGGATTATCAGAACGGGTATCTCTACTCGAGCTGATCGATACGCTTCAATAACAACAGCAAGCGATGAAGATATTGAATTGCTTTATACCAGTTGCATTAAAAATGTCTCGAAAAAATATAATGATCATCGGCGACTTCAGCGCCAAAATTGGCCATCCAAAACAAGAAGAAAACGTGATAATGAAAATTCATGGCTATGGAAATAGAAACAATAGAGGCAGTAGGCTTATACAATTTTCACGTGACTACCAATTTTCAATTCTAAACACATTTTTTAAAAAGAAAAACAGTAAAAGATGGACCTGGAAATCACCAGATGGCGAGGTAAAAATTGAAGTGGGCTACATGGAAGCGATCAACAAACAATATCCCAGCGACCATAGACTAGTAAGAACGACTTTTAAGCTACAACATTTGAAGAAGGATAGAAAATCTTACAAAAACAACACAAAGAGTAAAAATATACATAGAATCAGTTCACAAAATTTTAGAAAACAGTATTACCTGGCATCAAAGTCACAAAGCGCAAGAACTTCACGATAAAATCGTTGTTGCAATAGAAAATGGTCTCAAAAAGGTATATAACTCTTCGAAACACAAAATAATGTATTCTGTTTTATCAGACAAAACAAAAAAAATAATAATGTCAAGACGGCAACTTCTCCAAAAAATAAAACCTAAAACTAGAAGTATGAAAAACGAGCTAAAAGCTCTCTACAAACTCATAATTAAATACATCCGGCGTGACCATAACATCCATCGCAAGAAGACCATTGAAAAATATGTACTACAATTTGGAAGTTTAAAAAGCCAATAAAGAACTTTGACTGCATAAAACTACATGTAATAGAAATTGAATATAGTGGAGAGCCAGCTTCAGCTTCAACTCTATCAAAAGAAACATCGTCCGATATTGTAGACATAGAGGAGACTGAAGTATTGAAGGGAATAACTAGATTGAAATTTGTAAAAAGCCCAGGACCTGATAAAATATCTAACGAAGCCTTGAAACTAGGAGCTACCTATTTAGTGAGCCCTCTAAAACTGTTTTTTAATCTCCTGCTGAAAACGGCGACTACACGAAAACAATGGACTGAGTCGGACATAATTTTATTTTATAAAAAAGAAGACCCACATGATATAAACAACTACCGACCAATAAGCCTACTGTCTTCAATATACAAATTATTATTCTCATCAATTCTAGAAAAGAGAATCAGAGGCCTTATAGAAAACCAACAGCCCGTAGAGCAGGCAGGATTTAGAAGACTCTATTTTGAAATGAAAATAGACAAATATCAAGAATTTCAAAGGCCGCTCTACATGGGATTTAACGATTGTCGAAAAGTTTTCGATACTTTGGATCGTCAGTCAATATGGGAGTCTCTAGAATCGCGAAATATTAAAACAGGACATTTCAAGGTACTTACTATAATATCTTTATGAAAACTATAAAAGTGGAGACGACTGGATCTTCAATACCCATTAGAAGAGGAGTGAGACAGGGCGATCCCATCTCACCAACTATATTTATAACAGTGTTACAACGAGTAATTGGACAACTACAATGGTAAAGGGTCGGTCTTAATATAAACAATAAATATGTTAGTCATTTGAAATTTGCCGACGACATCGTGCTGCTATCTGAGAACAAAATAGAGCTGCTGTCGATGTTAAACGATCTTCACGCCGCATGTCAGCAGGTAGGACTAGAAATTAACCGAAGTAAAACCAATATACTGACAAACTATCTGAAGTCCCCTGTATACTTAGGTAAACAATGAAGCGAAGGAGTACGTCGACACCTATGTATACTTAGGTAAACAAATTATCGTTTGAGAAGCAAAGAAATGAAATAGAAAGGAGAGCTTCGAATGCGTGGAAAAAATAATGGAGCTTAAAAGAAATTATGAAAAGTGACATGCCGATCAAAATTAAGCAAAAAGTTATGGATACCTGCGTATTGCCATCATTACATACGCTAGCCAAACTTGGAAGTTCACACATCAAGCGAAAGCAAAAATCAGGACGTTTCAAAGAGGAATAGAAAGGAGTATGTTAAAAATCAAAAGAATTAAAAAAATACCCCATAGCATAATTCGAAAGAAGCCTAAGTTCCTGACGCTCTGATTCAATACATAAAGCTTTTGTGGCGTTGGGCTGGACATAGCCAGACTAACAGATAACAGATGGACAGCCAGAATAACAACCTGGAAGGGTCCATCAAGCACCAGAAGGAGAGGTAGACCAGCTGTCCGGTGAACTGACGATATTATACAAGCGGCTGGCAACAGGGGACGGAGACAGCGAAGCACAGGTATACTTGAAAATCTCTAGAGGAGGCCTTTACCTGCGAGAACGAGGGGTTTTTACATAATTAGTAATATATATCTATAAATATAAGGTATAAGTTTAAACATAATACTCGCAGATAATTCGAAATAAGTTTATTTTTGTATTCTTTGGTAAGAAATATAAGGCATTTTTATTTTTTTATTTATTTTTGTTGTAATCGTTCGGCACAACTTTCTTATTTCCTACCTACCTTCTAACACCGAAAAGATAAAATATAAATCACATTCATACAAAGTACATATTGTATAGTTACAAATACATAAAAACTAACTGACCCGCGCAACTTCGTCGGCGTCACATTTTTCATTAAGGCCAGGATATTTGAGCGCAGTAGGCACTTAGCGTATCTTTCCTCCGCGCGCAGCAAGTCGCGCAAACGCCCCGTTCAAATGAACTCGCTGACCCCGCTGTGCAAAAATTTTGTGTCCCAGTATAAAATTGTAACAGTAGGTTAACTTCGTTTTGGAATTCATGATAATTTATTTTTGTCTGTTTTTTGTTCGTTTGTATGTTTGGTAGGTTTGGTAGTTTGGATACTTCCAGGGTAAAAAAAAATAATTCTTCTATTTAGTCTGTAAGTTAGATTATTAAACGTCGTGTCGTTTTGGACACGTATTTTTTGCTTTATCAAATCAATAACACTACTTAAAAGCTTGTTATTCTTAGCTGTTCTTCGTCATGATTGTTATGAATTCTCTTAATCAGTAAGATTATTAAATATCATATTTATTAGTTTATTATTTTAGCATATATATGTGTATTTTATTAGTATAATATATATAATTTGTGTATTGTTTCCGAAAAAAAAAATCTATTTTAAATTTTTATTTGTTGTAAACCTACCACAGTGTAGTCTTTTTAACCCAAAGGTTGACTGGTAGAGAATGCCTTATTGCATTAAGTCCGCCCATGTACCACTATTGTACATACATTAAGTTTAAATAAATAAAAATTACAAAGATTAAACGCATCAAAGTTCAGGAGTGGGTCTTCTTACGTCACTTTTGAGTAAAATGTGGTACAATTTTAGCTCAAGTGTAACGTCATGCGAAATCTGCATCGTCTTCATTTTTAGTTAACGTGAAAAAAGGAAAAATGCGTTTCCAATATTTTTTGATAATCTAATTGACGGGATAATTCGATTTTTTTGTCATCAACCCAATTTTTTTTTTTTTTTTTAAATTTAATATGGGTTTGCTCTTGACTCTAGTCTAGGTCATAGATGACAAAGTCGACGATAGAGCGAGCTTACCCAGAAGAAGCCTGTTCACTCGAATTTTGAAGAGATTAGGGTTGTATGCGTTCGGAAACAAAGACGCAGGCAGAGAGTTCCACTCCTTTGCTGTGCGCATTTTAAAAGACGTTTGGAAACGTTGCAAAAAATGAATTGATTGTCCTGTGTATTGACACATGATAATCAGTTATTTATTAGAAATAAGAAATATTACACTATATATTAAAGATATTATTTACGCAATGCAAAAAAAAAAAAACAAAAGTAAAAAAACGTATAAAAATGCTCGCTCGTGCTAGGACCTCGTTGCTGCAATTCTGGTTGAGGCAGAGAGTGTGTACTGGATGTGCACTTATCAGACTGCTCATTTTCTTTATCTTGCAATGCATGGTGTCTTATTGGCATGCCACTTTCATTTGTACTGTCTACGATTTCTGCCATTTGAAGTAAAACTGTACCAGCTTTGGCTCCATATTTGTTAGCCTGAAATTGTCATCTCTTTCTATACGTTCTGTGAACAAAGGCTCATTCTCACCTGCCCAGATTCCAAGAAGACATACCTGCCGTCCTGTGACATGTAGTTGGCCCTGAATTTGGTACTTAGTACCAATTCCTCTTTTTATTTATGGAGCAGGTCTTCGTATTTTTGCTGTATTTTAATATTTGGTTTTTATTTTCGTCTATTGCTTTGGCCATTGTTTTTTTAATGATCGAGTGAAGTTGTAAATATCGTATTTTGAACCGTAGCATAACCAAGAATGTTTATTAAACTACAACATATATTTTAATCAGATCTAAACAAGGAATATTTGATTGTTTAATGTTGAATAAAAATAGGCCCTTTCTAAGAGTCCTGGCCTTAATGATCAAATTATCGACCGCCGAGAGTAGAAAATAATTAAAGTAAAAGTGCAAGAAAAACAAGTATACATCGAAATTAAAAAAAAATACAACCGACTTCCAAATAAAAAACACTACAAAGTAAATTAAAGTTATTTTGTACTTTTTAGTGGTTTTTATTTGGAAGTCGGTTGTATTTTTTTGTAAAAAGTTTTTTATTTTCCACTTTTTAGTGGTGATACCCCACAACTAAGCGACATTATTCCCATAACGAGTGGTTGTACTATTTACCGTTAAGGAATTGATTTATGTGCCAACGCAATTCAAATCCAGACCAGCTCATAGTTAAATATCTACTTTGCTCTGGTACTAGATTTTATTGATTTGAAGTTGAAGAAGTCAATGGTTTATCTTTGAAGTTTACCGTCTAATGCAAATACAATATAGCTATAACTCAACCCAACGCAAAAAAATGATCGAGATCGGTTAATAAATAATAAAGTTATATCCGAATGGATAACCCCAAAAATATGTTAATTCAGATTTACTTGTTTGCATCTGCGTACCCCAACACAGCGTACCGGCGTGATGTTATGTTATGAACTGGTGTAAACAATAAACAGACATGCGATTTCTGCAATCTCGGGTGATTTGCTATCATTTATTGAAGAGTTCCGTTGCCTACCTCCGAAGTTCTTCATCAGATCTTGACCAAATTGAAACGGGACCAGTTTGTAAAAATATTTTTCCAAATAACAAAAGAATCATCCAGATCGGTTGACAATTGGCGAAAATATCGCTGAACAAACATTTCTCCTGGGATCCCAGCGTCAGATCCTGACTTATACCTTCCATCAACAGCTCAGCAAGATGAAATGTTGATTACCAGGCACAATTATCTGAATTGCGTTAGACAGAAAAAGAAATAAAAATATTGTTAATATCTTTAAAATTTGAGGGTTGGCTCGACTTTCCTGGGATTCCATCATCAGACCCTGACGTGGTGCCAATAGGTGTTCCCATTGGCACCACGTCTCCTCACGAGTAACTATATTCTTTCCAATAAAAAAATAATTTCTTAATCGGTCCACAAATGGGGGAGAAATCGGTTAACATACATAATAAAAAATACACAGTCGAACATATAACCACCTCCTATTTTCGAAGTCGGTTAAAATAGGGTTTGGTGGTAGAAGAGTGAAAATTTAGGGTTGTATTTTTATTTTTTAATACCCAATCTTAAAAAAATTCAATAAAAGAATTTGTTGAGTAAAAACATTTTATGGGGAGGACTACCCTTATCACTTAGACGTATGAAATATAGTTTACGTCCTATGCTCAGACATACTGAATATAAACACAAAATTTCATAAGAATCGGTCAAGCCGTTTCAGAGGAGATTTGTTTCAAACACTGTGACACGAGAATTTTATATATTAGAAGAAGATTATTATAGTTTCAAAGAAACAAAAAACAACGACTGAGATTCGAACTCGGGTTTCATTGATTGTGAATTCATGGCTTAGCCCAACCAGTACCTAAACAATTTTATAAATGCACTGGTTACAATAGTTCACACCTGTGAACGTGAGAGGCGTATTCTAAATGCAACAGAAATATAATGTTCTTGCGCGTAGTGCGACGAATGTTCATTAGTGTGTGCTATCTGTGGGGTGTTGAGATACTCATACACGCACAGACACTCATACTGGCTGTATCGGGCTCGCTCTTCATAGCAATGTTGTCCTTAGCATGCTCCACATGCTTGTGGACTTTAGAGCATTTACTGTTCCTACTCATACATTATCACCAGGGCGAAGAGTTGGAAATGAAAGGCACTTATGACGCTTTTTGTTTGTTTCATGTTTTATTCAAAGTTTTTAATCGCAGGTGTTTGACAAAGTTGCTAGATACTAAATGTGTACATTTAAATTGATTGAAAAAAATAAAGTATATCTATCTTAAGAGTTTACTTACAGTTTATCAACACTTTCGATTCAGTCGACAAACTATGTTACAAATTAAATTACTTACTTTTCTAAATGTTGGTACATATCACATGACACCATTCATAAAACTTATATTCCACAGTATTATGTACCTACATAGTTTGGTTTAACAGTTTTAAGGTTCATTACCGAACTGGTACAGGAACCGAACGCTTCTTCTCTGTGCAGGTAAACATGTAGATAACAGTAACCGAGATAGGAATAGCTCATCATCAGATTCAGGCAGGAATAGCTCATCATCAGATTCAGGTAGGAATAGCTCATCATCAGATTCAGGCAGGAATAGCTCATCATCAGATTCAGGCAGGAATAGCTCATCATCAGATTCAGGCAGGACACGCTAATTCAAGCTTAATAGCTCATTCGTGCATTTTTTTGCTATGACATACCTAAATTCGATGATATTATAAAGGTAATTAGTCCACTAAACCACCGAAACCCATAGCCTCTCATCTTTTTTCCATATTCTGCAACAGACCAGCACTAACCAGGGATTGTCCTTTTTTAGTTCAGATGGGTTTACTCTTGACTAGGTCTGAGGTGACAGAGACAAAGTCGACGATGGAGTGAGCTTACCCAGAAGAACCTTACGTATACTTTCATAGGTAGTGCATACAGGGATAATCGTCGGCTGGTGCCCCATTCCATTTGAAATGTCTCACGGGGCCTCTGCGAGTTGGCTTCGGAGCCTCGTACGCCTACCAAAGGACCTATATTACCTCTTTTTTGTATAATATAATTGCCTACATGTAAATATAACCCCCAAAAGACAAAAATGGCCAAGTTCCTATCCCTAAAAATTTGGCCTATAAAAGTAGTGAGATCAATAAGCATTTCAGAACTGCAGAATAGTCCATGACTCTAACATGTCTTTTGAGAATACCAATGAGCAGAGAGCTTGATCTTTCCGAGATTATTCGAGTGTTTCATAATTTGTTGTGATTATAACAAGCAAAGTTATGAGGGGGGTAAAAACAGCCCGAAGTGTTTCGTGTAACATACACAGTGCGTGCGTTAGGCCGGAACTTGGCCTGGCGAACTACCGTGCGCCTAGTTGTTGTTCATTACAGCAGCAGTTATTCTACAAAAATCCGATTTTAATGAAGGTGTATATTTGAGCTAACCTACCTATGAGCTACGAGTGCACCAGCATGCCAGCACTGAGATTCTGTAAACCTCTCACCGTGAAAGCTTAAGTAGAGTGAGCACGAGGTGAGCCATCAATCTATACAAACACGATGGAATGACAGTTCACTTCATGCTCACTACACCGCAGTGTACCTATACGGTAAGGTGTTGAAAGAATAGACCGGCTGCACCGCCTCGTCCTGTATCTGTTGGTGCTACATAGTACAATAGGTAAGTTCACATGAATGCGCATACAGCAAAAATAATGCTATAGATGTTGGGAACACTATTATTCAACGTGTAACATAATAAATACCTCTTAAGGGGTCATTGTACTCATCATTATGAATAACTTTTACTATGGGAAAAAAATTGTGAGCCGTCACGGGCCGCCTGGCAGATGTGAAACATCGAAATTATTTTGCACAAGTAATATGCATAAAAGAACAGATTACAACAGGAACTAAATATGGCATAGTGAAAAAATACATATAGACTACATATATATACCGTCGAATAGCGTGGCGACGCGTCGCGGTCGCCACGCCAGCAATCGGTTTTACCCGCGGCTAAAAACTAGGTCAGACAAAAACTGTAGGTTATTCAGTTATCTATAAAAATAATAATTGTTCTTACCTACAGTTTTTTCCTTAGAATCACGATTTCTTAGTTAAAACGATTCAAAAGCTTGTGTCCTTCATAATATGCACGGGTACCCCGCACGTACACTGTACAGGCTAACTGGTAATTGAGTGCGTTGGAATGCGTGGAGTGGATTATACTAGAGCTGATTTGCAATGATTTTGATATCATATCCATATTATATAGGTATGAGCACCGTGGTGATTTTTGACGGGGGCGGCGCGCAGACGCGGCGCGTTCTTGTGGCGTGCAGTCAAAAAAATAAACAAAAAAAACTTTTTACCCATAAAACCACTACAAATTACAAAATAATTGTTTCTGGTGTGGTTTCTTCGTTTTTTAAAACGAACTTCCAAAATTAAAGTTATTTTGTACTTTGTATAAATAGTATTTTATTTTTCACTTTTTAGTGCTGGTAACCCCTAAAATTCCAACCAGTCCATATCTATTTAATTGTCTATGTCCAAAGTTCTTCATCAGGTCTTTACGAAATTTAAATGGGACCCTTTCGCAATAAACCACTTTCGAAAAAAAAAAGAACTGAAAATCCGTCGAATTTTTAAACGTTTTTTACTCAAATACCACTTGAATTCAAAACCTTTTTGGATTCCGTCCTCTCATCAGCATGGTCCGCCTTCAGCAGTTCATTGCTGAAAATTGGCATCTCCAATCACCTGTCATTTATCTCAACTCTCATTTTGCTGCGCTCCGAAAACAGTGGTTCTCTGCGGGATCAATTTGCTCTTCCCATTAAAAAAAAATTAAAAGAAAAAAACCTGTTTAAAAGACAATTTTTCAAAAGCAAAAAGTTAACTTTTACTGTTCAGCATCTTATTTTTTTTAATCGCATTCGTATTCTCAGTAAGTCAAGTCCTCTCATTTGATACCCATTTGAAGGCAAGCATTAAAAACTTAGTCCGCCATATTAGATTTAGAATGACGCCACTTTATTTTTCAACTTATTCTCAGCAAGGGTATCAAATGAAAGGGTTCATTTGATACCCATATTGTAGGATTGCATTAAAAATAACTAATCCACCATCTTAGGTGTGCCGCCATGTTAGATTTAGAATGTCGTCACACAGTTAACCATGCATTGTCTTCCAAACCAAACGTGTATACAAAATTTCAGCTCAATCGGTTGAAGATATCTGCTTCAAAGTTGAATTTGAAGCTTTAGAACTCCGCCATATTGGATTAAAGAGTGACGTCACTTAATATTTCTAGTTATTCTTAGCAAGCCCTTTCATTTGATACCCATATTGTAGGAGTACATTAAAAATAACTAGTTAGCCATCTTGGGTGTGCCGCCATGTAAGATTTAGAATAACGTCACACAGTTAACTAAGTATGCATTGTCTACCAAACCAAACGTGTATTCAAAATTTCAGCTCAATCGGTTGAAGATATCTGCTTCAAAATTGAGTTGCAGAATTCCACCCGAACATATATAGTTACATACATTGCAAGTTAAATAAAAGCTTACCAAAAGGATAGCATTTTCTATAGCCTGCTGAGTTAGATATGGACCAGACTACCGAAACGTTTAGCTTTAAGCTACAGCATTGGCAAAAAGCAATCCAGAAGTATAGTTTTATCAAAAAAAATTCCAAAGACTAACGGGTAAAAAACTAGTCATCGGTCTTAATGTCAAGTGTCAGATGTAATCGCCGTTCACGAGAATGCCGAGTCCGTCCCAGGTTGTTTTAGTTCAACATTATCAATGCGTTTGTCAACCATTTCGAGTAAGTTACGTCCAGCTGACTCACTACTCGACGCAGTATGCGATGCTATGTTAAGTATTGTTCAGTTTGCTGATCCTGGGTTTGGTAGTTCACTGTCGTCTATTCTTTTATACGCATATCATATGTAGGTACCATCAAAGTACTTCCTTTTCGGGAACAAACTGAATGTGTTTTTTTCCTACACGTGCCAAAAGTGGGCCCTATCATGTCATTTTAGAAAGCTTATTAAACGAGGAAGTGTCTCTTGCAATTTGTAGGTACGTCAAGTGTTATTTCAAGTAAAGTCACTGGGGAATGTGCAGTAATGTGCACGGCGTTGACTATGCCATCTAGTGTTGCATATTCGAAACTTATACATTTAGTTCCTGCACTTTCCCTATAAAAAAACGATGTTTCATGAAATTTTCATGGCTTGAAATTTATGATGCTTCATTTCTAAAGATGTGGTGACTATTTTGGTTATTAATTGCTACTTTAAGGAAAATGTGACGGATTATAGATATTTATTTACCATTAAGAATACGTACTCGCCCGTAAACGGGAATACCTAATTGTAGCTGACGTATTGTTGCTGACACTCATGCCGATAACCCCGGGGCCTCATCGAATCATTGTCTGCGCATCTTGGCTCGCTATACAACTATACAAGGCTAAACGCGTAATATTTACAGTAATATAGTGAGCTATTTATTTGTTTTGTAAATTTAGACAGACTGGCACAGAGTACCTACTATGACTGGGCGAGGCCGTGTGAGCTGTATGAATGTTACTCTGCTATCTACTATGTTATATAAAAATAAAAGTGATCTAAAACGTAGGTTCCAAAGACCATTTTTAGGATTGCGAACATCTGCAAGAAACGCAACTCTTATAGGACGGACTGTCTGCCCGTCTGTCACAGCAAATTTTCTCCGAATCTTCTGCACTGATTCTGTTTAAATTTCGTACACATATGAATTTGAAGGCGGAGTCAAAATTTTCCTTTAAGCGTAAAATCCGTAAACACTACTTAAAAGCTTGTCATTCTTAGTTGTTCTTCGTCATGATTACTATGAATTCTCTTAATCGGTATGATTATTATATATCATATTTATTAGTTTATTATTTTAGCATATATATGTATTTTATTAGTATTATATATATTATCTGTATATTATTTCCGAAATGTTGAAATTCAATTTTGTATCTTAATTTTATTTATTGTACACCTACCACAGTATAGTCTTTATAACCCAAAGGTTGACTGGTAGAGAATGCCTTGATGCATTAAGTCCGCCCATGTACCACTATTGTACATAAAGTTTAAATAAATA
>NDFZ01004690.1:58016-78092 GCA_002192655.3 Mamestra configurata | reverse complement strand
GGTCGCGCGGGCGTGCGGGCGCGGCGGGGGCGCGGGAGCGGCGCGCGAGCAGCGCCGCTCACTACGTGAAGGCGAAGTCCGGCGGCCAGCGGTTCTCCTGCACCACACCACCCCCGGGTTAGTACGCACACACGGACACCGCATACATGCGCGTTAGTCCAGAAAAACGATCAATCAAAATATACTACAGACTACCTGGCATGCCTTTTTATTGCTTCCATGAAATGTAATATATTGTAAAGCTCGTGAACTCCAAAATAGTTTGGTCCAGCGAAGTGTTAGTGTATACCGGCAGTGAGCCGGTGTGAGCCGTTAGAGCAGCGTTAGTAATATCTCGTGTGAGTACAGCACAGTTTAACAGGTGTGTGGACTCACTCTAGGCCCCGTGTCGCCGGCGCGGCCTGTCTCGCCCGGCAGCCCCACCGGACCCTGCGGGGAACGGAAAGGTATCAACAAATCTTACTCTCACTAATATCAGACCGGCAAGGCAGACAGCTGAAACGAGTATGTGCATCGTTGTACTCACAGGTAAGCCCATGGGACCTGCGTCACCTTTCTCGCCCTTTTCACCCTGAAACAAGAATTCGTTAAATTAGATTTCTTTCAGATCGTCTTTATGAAATAAATGTTGAGTTTTGAAATCACTTTTTGGATAAAAACCAGAAGAAAAAATATTTTTCAGACTGTGCTGTGAGACATAGCAAATGAAAGGGCTTATTTTGAGGGTGTTAAAAATATTTATTCATAATCAATATATATAATAATGGATCGCTAAATGTGTAGCTAATTTCGCTAATTCTTTTTTGTTGTGTTAGTATTGTCAGTTGAACCGATCGACTCACTCACCACAAACTATGACTAATTAATTTGGAATGGTACCGAAAAAAATGTTCTGTACAACCCCAAGAGATAAAGGTAGTATAAATTTAATGTTTTTGGTACTACCTTACGTTCTTTTGACAAATTACCATTTTATTAGATTTTTCGATGCATGGCCTGGATCTGTAGGATACCCTACATCTCACTTGATACAGACGCTTCGTGTTTTGGCTTATTTAAATGATGTCCATGAATAGGTTAGAAATAGATTGTGATGTGTGTGGGGCTGATAATTAAGCAGAAAAGAGAAATGAGTGAAAACATTAGAGAGAGATGCTGAGCTCCTTTACTCGTTCGATCGATGAGATATGTATTTTGGTATCGATGTAGTGCCATTCAGGTTAGTGTAGATCAGAGGGCTTGTAGTAGTAGCTAATAAGTACATAAAGTATAAAAAGCATGAAATAAAAAAATAAATAAAACATTTAAACAACCCTCGAAGAAAATACTCTAAAAAGTGAAAAATAATACGTTTGATCTATTTAGTTTAAGTTTTGAATATAGGTAGGTAGGTACGAATATTTTGGCCTAAGCGTCATTGTGTCGGGTCCGCTAATAAATAAAATAATACTTATTAATAAAAAAAATGCGGTCTCCCGAGGTGACGACGTTTGGGCCAAAAAAATAGTACTTATATTAAATGGATCGAAACATATTATTTTTTACTTTTTAGAGTATTTTTTGTCGGGGATTGTTTATCTTTTTAATTAAATTTTTTAACCATTGTATTGATCGTGGTGAGTTTCCTGATGAATAAAATAATACCGTTAAAACATCGGACCTTATTGATTATAGACCCATATCAGTGTTACCTACGGGCTGTTCCGGAGTGCGTGGTCGTATTTGGTGGTGTTCTGTATCTGTTCGACAGCCAAAACATAATATCTAAATAAAAAATATTGACTTTGTGAGAATAACCCCACCTCAAAAAATTACTTTTAAGTTAACAAAATAACACTGTTGAAGCAATCTACAACAATTTGTGGCGTTAATTTTAGTTCAATCACAGATTTGGAGCCAGGAAATGCTCCTGGTCACGTGAACAGAGGGCTGGGCTTTTTTTATTCAAAAGAATCAGTATTGCCATTCAACGCGGCAATGCTGCCAGTGTTCTGGGCACTTTTGCTATTGACAGCGATGTCAATGAATTTTTCATGCCCAATGATTATTGTTATGTAATTTCGTTTTTATACGCGTTTCGGCATTATTACATTATAAATAGTTTGGTTTTACTCGGGGTTGTTCAACAACTGATTGAACTTTTAGGACAATTTATGACGCGACATTTACCGCCTGCCTGGTAAGCCTGGCGCGGTCAGACCAATTGTCGTCGATTTCACCAATGTGGAAACAAAAAACCAGATGATCACCTCGGTTCGGAAATTTAACCAGGATCACCCAAACGAAGGGCGCCTGAGTACCTCCAGTATCGGGCTGCCCGGTGTTAGCCGTCCGACCTATGTTGCCGAATATCTGCCAGCCAGTTCCAGGAAGCTCTTCTTCGCGGCGAGGGAATTTTCTAAACGCAGAGTACGTAACGTGGAGTACAAATTTTGTTGGGCATCGAACGGAAACATCTTTCTGCGAAAGGAGGAAGGAGCCAAACAACACCTTATTAAATCCGAACACGCCCTGACGGAATTGCAAGCTCAAGCAAGTCAATGACTATTTTTCATCAGGACAATAATTGTCTTTGCATGTAGCTCTTTGCTTCTTAGCCACTTATATCCACTGAAAACCTGAAACACTTAAGTACGCTCCCAACGATCTCTCTCCCATATACTTAACAATAACTTTTATGCAACTACCACGCCGACCCTGCACAACAATAATTTTAACGCTACCACCCCACTGTTCAAACATAACACTATAGCAAAAACGTCTATCACTGATCGGTCTCCTTCTTCTGTATGTATTCATCACTACGATATAATATACTTTCCTTTACATAACCGAAATGGCTGTATAATAATCTATTTAACTTAACCATTAATATCAAAACCCACACTCATAATAACATCGAACCCCTTCACACATTTTGTTAACATATGTCTAATAAATGGCTGCCATAAATATCATATCTAAATACCTAGATGAGATCCAAGTATCCACGTCGTACATAATTATGTCAACCGAACCATTGCAAAAATTATATACACACGTCAAATGCACTCACCGTTTTACACCTAAATATCAGAAGTATCACTAAAAACTTTGACGAACTTAGATGTCTCCTCGTCACAATGAAGTCACATCGCACCAAACCCAAAGTTTAATTAACTAAAACCATGGCTTAGTCATATATGTATATTAGGAATAATCTACGTCCCACCACTACTGAACCAATTTTACCTGACGCCAGTTGCTTAACGTGCTCCATAGAAAACAACCTAACCTTTTCTACCACCATCACAAAGAAATATCGACCCATTCCTAGACCAACTTAATAACTTTATTATCGACCTTAAAAACCACAATCACATCTCTATTATTGGTGATGTAAACATCAATATCAGCCCCGACAATAACGACTCACACTCTCAACGATACCTAAACATGGCTGCGTCTCACGGATTTCTCCAAGCCTACCTTCTTCCGACTCGTCTGTTGTATACATCATATCTTACTAAAAACCAGTAGCAAGGCGACGACTTTAATTGTAAAAACATCAATCACAGACCACTGACCGCAGTATTGTTAAATTTTGAAAATAACAAACCCAAACCTTTTAACAAAAAGGCCCATACATCTTCCCTTAATCTTTCAAGTGCCATCTCTGATATCGAAAACTGCAACTTCTCTATATTAGACACAATTTGCAATCCCAACCAAGCCACTAATGAATTCCTAAATATAATCTTCCTCATACCATTTTTAGAACAATTCCATGTAAAGTAAGAATTATAAAGCCTTGGATAACCACTGGTCTCTTGAGATGCATACGAAATAGAGACAGAATGCACCATAAAACTAATAAAGAGCCCGAAAACCAGATTTTAAAATTAACCTACTTACGATATCGCAACTTCTGTAATAATTTATTAAAAGGATAAAATCAGTATATGAAGAGAAAGAACGTCACAACGCGAAATCCAACCCTAAGAAAATGTGGGAAACTATCCGCAACATAACGGACTCTGAAAACGTGCGCACGGCCCCAACCGAACTCCTAACTATTCAACACGTTCTTTGCAAATGTAGGTATAAATCTTGTAAACAATACAGCAAACCCAAATTCCCCGCAGACTTCCGACATTCACAAACCAAGTAGAGGCGATTCAATGGTTCTTCTGGAAACAGATGAAGAAGAAGCTAGCTCATTTAGTAACAACCTCAATCAATCCCACCCAAATTGCTATAATACGCCAGCCACATTTTGGTTCCACCCATCACTCGTATTTGCAACCTAGCAATATCTACCGGTATATTTCCCAGTGCTCTCAAAAAAGCCATCGTTCACCCAATATACAAATTTGGTGAAAGAAACATGGTTACGATCTACCGCCCTTTATAGTCTTAGACATTTCGAAGGCGTTCGACACTGTGTCTATTCCTTTACTTTTCAAAACTTGAATCCATTTGAGTGCGAGGAATCGCTCACGACCTATTTAAAAACTTCCTTACTGATAGGATCCAGTGCGTCAAGATAGGAGAGTACGTTAGCGAATCATGTCCCGTGGTTGTCCCACAAGGAAGTTTGCTCAGTCTTCTGCTTTTTCTAATCTACGTCAACGAACTCTGTCAGCTGTCTCTCCAATCCACAAAAATAATAGGCTATGCGGATGACACGGCAATTCTGGCTTATGTTCGTGATTGGGTCTCAGCTAAAGAGAGAGCCGAAACGTCACTCGGTGGTGGTGGTCAAGTGATGTCATGGCTGGAGCAAAACAGTCTCGCACTAAATCTTACGAAAACAAACTTCATCACCTTCGGTACAAGAAGCTCCACCCTTCGACATGACGGCTCAATACTTTTTAAAGCCCACAAATGTGTCGACTCTCGCTCCTATTGTACATGCCCCGTCGTCAGTAGAGCACACGTCGTACGTAAGTAATCTCGGCCTTCAATTAGATGCCTGCTTGTCCTGGAAACCACACCTACAGACAGTGTCCGCACGCATACGTCAACTTATCTATCTACTCGTATTTAAGAAGTTAAGGGCAAACACCGAAATCCTTAAGATTGTCTACTCGGCACTCGCCAAGTCAATACTTAGCTATTGCCTAACTGCCTGGGGAGGAGCAGCCAAGGCAGACATTATACAAGTAGAACGAGCCCAAAGAGCTGTAATTAAAGTCATCCTTAAAAGACCCTTTAGATTCCCATCGCGGCAACTTTATTTGGACTTTAAAACACCAACGGTTTGGCAACTATACATATTTCGAGCAGTCATGCGGAAAAACGTGTCCCTTCCATACAGTAGAAAAAACAGCCCGTCAGTTAGAAGAAGACCCGATCCAGCTTGCCCTACAAATCACACCAAAACCACGTTAGCTAGATGTCACTACCTAGGGGTATTGGACTTAAGTGCCCTCATTTACAATAAAATGCATCAAAAATTTAACATACATTCACTAAACACTCACAATTGTAAAAAAAAAAAAAGAATTTCTTCTTACCCTAGATTACGAGAGTACAGAAGCACTGATGAAACCCTTATACAAATAATTAATAAATAAATATATAAGGATCATATGCACAGACACCCTTACTCACACGCGCTTACCCACTCATTATAGCCACAGTTACACTCTTTAGCTTCTCTAATTTTCTGTATCACAACCCCAATTGGACGAACGGATGGCCCTGATATCACAGGATTTTCCTAGTATCGAGGTCATTATTCATAAAAATTTACCATAAATGTAAAATCTTTAGTATGTAACTTGCATTGTATCCTTTCACTTCGCAAATATGTTTTTTTTCATTGTATACACATAAAAATTACATCTTTAAATATTAAAATACAAAGATATAAAAATAGTAGCCCACCGGTATCGGGAACAGAGTCCAAGCTACCGGTGGTCAGGGCCCCTGAGAGAGGAACCTCCTAACTATGCGCGCCGTGTCCAGGAGTACTGTTTTCTGGATCAAGCCCTTGATCCAGCTGCCCAACGAGAGCCTCTTTAGATGTTGGTCGAGGCTCTTGGCAAGTATGCCATTGGCCGTCACGACTATCGGCACAACGACTGCTGTGTTCACATCCCACATGTCGACAACCTCGCGAGCCAAGTCAAGATACTTCGTTTGTTTATCTTTCTCAGTCTTCACGAGGTTCTCGTCATGAGGGACTGCTATATCAGCAATCATTGCGCGACGCTCTTGTCGATCTATCACCACTATGTCAGGCTTATTGGCAACAATAGTCCTGTCAGTGATGATAGACCGATCCCAATATAACGTGCAATTGCCATTTTCGAGAACTGGGTCGGGCACATACCTATAGTACGGTACTTCCGATTCCACAAGATTGTATTTAAGAGCAAGTTGCTGGTGGATAACCCTGGCTACAAGGTTGTGCCTGTGTAAATAGTCTCCGTTAGCCAGACTAGAACAACCGGAAATAATGTGGCGGATGGATTCCCCGGGTCGGTGAAATGCCCGACATATGTCAACGGTACCGTCCTTCACAATTATTTGATAAAAAAAAAGTCAACAAGAACAATAGTTTTGCACAGTCCGCAGTTGTATAATCCCTATTTCTAAGTAAGCTCACTGTTGAACACTGTCTCTTAAGATACAGGTTATCCTAGTTAGAGAGGCAGGGCTCGCAATATCTGTATACAGACTTCTGCAGCGTAGTAAGCATATTGTAATCAGTGTATACTATATGTGTTTCTTTCTTTGTGACAATAAACTATTATTATTATTATTATTTCCGGTAGTTTTTCGTCATAATAACTTCGTCCATAATCGTACAGACAAAACCTTCCTTTGTTTCTCATTTATATTTATGACTTGCCGTGCCTCATGAAGCATAAGCATGATTTAGCGTTTTTGCAGACGACGCTTCACTTTTATTTAAACTCAAACGTTAGTACGGGTTTAATATTAATAATCTTCTGCTCAACGAGAAAAAAACTAAATGCATAAAGTCCACCTTACCTCATGTAAGACAAGTGAATGCTAATGTGTCCATAAAGGTTGACGGGTTAAAACCCAGATAGTACACTGTTCTTAGGGGTGCGCCAAAGTTCACCTAAATTTTCAACTCCGATAGTTGGAAATCCGAAAATGTTCTTCCCAACATTTTGCATCCTACTAATCACAATTCCTAACTCCTCTATCACTAATGTTCATAATTCCGAAGCATTCAACTTCATAATGTCAGTAGCAATAAACATCTATGTATTATACTTTTATTTGTTTTCCTATATTTTCTCAACATAACCATCTTTTACACTATTATTCAGTCATATCTTTTTTGTTTAGATTGGTTTTTTGTTTTTATTAATTAAAGCATGGACAGCACGGTTGGCGCAGTGGTTGAGCGATTGACCCGCACGGATCAATTATTTGTATGGCCTACAGATAGTTGTTCCGGGTCTGGCTGTTTGTGTATGTGACTTTGTATATTTATAAACGCACCCACGATACAGGAGAAATTCCTAGTGCGGGGCAAAGTTAAAAAAAAAGCGTCTTCTTTAATTTTATTTATAGCGGTGTATACCTGCAAAGATATCCATAGCTGAGGCTAGGTTAGAACTGTGACCAACTACGCGCGATGCCTCGCTACCTCGAAATTGGTCGCAAAATTTTTCTAAGTATTTTTTTCATAGTGCCCCCAAGACGACACTCTGACCTGAATTTCATTAATTTAAGACAAAAATTGTTTAGGGATAAAAGCGTTATGATAAAAAACAACATTTACATTAATGATATTATTAATTATAAATAATATTATTAATGTAAATATAGCACTACAAATAGTATGAATGAAAACTTTAGGTTGAAAAATTTTAGGAAGAGTGATCATTCGGATTACAAATCATTAGGAAGAACAATTTCGGGTAAATAACTTTAGGTGAGCCAAAATGGACCCCGTTCTTAGTCATAACTTTAGCTGCGAAGGTTCAGAAATAGATAAATTGTTGAGAGATGTTAAAAAAATGTAGAGAGTTCGTTTCGTTCATAGTTTAGTTATTTTCATAGTGTGATGTCATACGGCATACTGTTGTTGGGAAATGCCATCGATTTTGAAAGACACTAAACTTATTTTAGTGCAATCATAATATATTTGATGCCTGCATCAGATATATGATTGCTTTTTAGTAATTTTTTGTAGTCGGATTTTTGTTTAAACAAGTAATTTTCTAATGTTTGTAAAAAAGAAGTGGGAATGGTTGCTAACCAACTTTAAATCGTTATAGATCCTAAATTGTCACTCGATTACAAAATGGTAGAGAAAACTTGAGACGATTTTCAAATACCTATTCAATGATACCCCACTATCTATTTGGGGTATGGTTTCCGCACTTAGTCCTGATGTTGGACCATTGTGCGTGGGCCATGGCGGCCGTCATTCCAACCAGCCGACCTCCCTCCAGAAGCAGATCAGTCCTCCTAAAGAGTTCAGGGTGTCTGTGAGTGAATTTGGTGTTCCTATCGTTTGTCTACGTATATCGGCGACGCCTGTGCACTCAAGGAGCACGTGCGACACCGTTTCCTCCTCCTCCATGCATGCTCTGCACAGAGGACTGTCTGTTATACCTAGTGTGTGGAAATGCTTATTCAGTGAGCAGTGTCCGGTGATGGTCCCCGCCACCATTCGCAGGCTGCTCCTATCCAGTCGCAGAAGGCGCTTGGTAAGTTTATTGTTTAGGAGTGGTATAGCCTCCTTGGACTGCCTGCAGCCTGGTGCCGAGGTCCACCAGCGTTCTGCTTGTGTGTGGGTATGTTCTTGTAGCCACGTGCGTAGCTGGGTGAAAGGGAGTGGCACTATGGGTTCGGGTCCAACAGCCATCGTACCAGACCCCCTCCTGGCCAGTTCATCGGCCGCGTCATTTCCTAGTGATCCGCTGTGACCTTTTATCCACTGCAGCGTTATGGTGTTGCGGTTTGTCACCGTGACGCGTTCTAGTGCATTGTGGCATTCTTGTATTTGTTTCGAGGTGGTGTAGTTTCTATTTAGGGATTGGAGAACTGAGGCGCTGTCGGAGAGTATACGAATATGAGTGTCCGTGACTCCCCTGGCTTCTATGGCATGGATCGCTAGGATAATGCCCATGCATTCCGCCTGGTAAACGGTGTTGAGCTTTCCTAGTGGTCTGGATATTCTAATGTTGAGGTCGCTGGAGTAAACTCCAACTCCGGTTCCGGTACTTAGATAGATGGTACTGGTACGGTAGATAGATAGATAGATACCCCACTTAACGTAGTCGGTCGACTTTTTTTACAAAATGACGTCTTGTGGTCGCCAAATTGGATTTTCATTCCTGTTATGTCTTTAGTGACATTTGCAAACAAATTGAGTGACGTAAGAATTATCAAAAGCGGCCCACGCATCTTGTATATAGAGTACCTCAAAGGAACAAACTTAGATACATACATACATAATATACAGGCTGATAAACACAATACCCTCCTTTACGTCGCACAGTCGGGTCAAAAAGGGCTCTTCGTGCAATCTATAAATAAGGTCCTAGACACTCCCTCAGAGACTAATTTAAAGATATTAATATAATGACTGTGCGCTGTTTGTATTTTTACATGTATGACAATCTCTTGTATGCACATAAAAACATAGCGACTTCAAACAAGGAGAAAACTCGAATTTTCTTTACTAACAAAATCATTAATCTGTTTAATTCACAATAATTAAGTTTTATTTTACGAACGCTTATTAAAAAGAAACAGTGATATCCATAACTCAAAATACTAGGAACAAACAAATTTTGTCAAAAATTGTTGGTTCGTTTGGATGGCAATGTAAACGTTTTTATAATAAACTTCCGCAATATTCGAGACCTAAATACCATTTCATTCACTGATCTGCGCGGTCCACATATAGCGTGTTGTGAATGCGAGGACCGCTATAATTATTACGGGTTCATTTCATGTTAGTCTGGCAGTCTGAGTTCTTAATGTCCTTACTTTGGCTATGTTCGTAAAATTGTTGAGCTCCTTGAAGTTCTAAGTTTGTCTGGACAGGTCAACTCAAATCTGCGCGGTACTTTCCTCAAAATATGGTTTTGATGTGATTCGTTCGGACCGGTTTTTTTATGAAAATCGTTTCCCGGCAATTATTTTTGGTCACTGCAATTTAGTTGTATGACTTGAGGCGTAGATTTCGGTAAGTGTTGGGTCTTTCAACGTCCAGTATTTAGCGATTTTTATATTTTCATCAACCAGTCAAGCAATAAGATATATTCATAGCACCACAATGATACTTTCTGGAGGCTTTCGGTAAATTTCATTTCGGGCCGAGCTAGGTATGCGTATGTAAGAAGTACATACTGACACTACTCTATTCCACACATTCTGTTACTGAGAGAATTAGTATGGTCTGAGGGCTCTGGGATCTTACTTCATAATGTTTGAGTATAACATACATAATATATGTTATCCGTATCCAACAAACAACTGCAACAATCTTAAAGTTGCAGCACATTGTAACGTGTGTCATTAATAAAGCTGGTTGTGCTACGTACCGCTTTCCCGCGCGTGCCCGGCTCGCCCTTGTCGCCCTTGATGCCGGGGGGCCCCGCCACGCCTGGGGGCCCCGCGGGGCCCGGGGCGCCCGGCGGGCCCATCATCTGTAACCATTACATTGTTCTATTTATTTCCAATCACATATAGCACAAAATTCAATGTAGGAGCATATTATGTTATTATTTTTTTTTTTAAATGTTGTTTTTACTTCCCGGAATTTGATTCTTATTAGCGACACTTTCGGATGGTGTAATAATACAGGATGTATTTCTTTTCCAAAACCAACCGTTTCGATTCCTGACTAGGAAAACCGATTTTACAAAAATCCAATAATGCAGTTTTAGTTTTCATCCAAACGTGCTCGAGACATNTTGGACAAAGAGAAACTTGAATTCGTCGAAGACACGGTTTTCCTAGGGATCACGCTTGACTCAAAGCTACAATGGGGTCCTCATTTAACATCTCTTGCAGGACGGCTAAGTTCAGCAGCATATGCTGTCAGAAAAATCCGTCAATTTACTGATATAGATACCGCGAGGCTGGTTTATTTTAGTTACTTTCATAGTATAATGTCTTACGGTATCTTATTATGGGGACGAGCTGCAGACATCGAGTCTATATTTATTCTGCAGAAAAGAGCCATCAGAGCCATATACCATCTTGGTCGGCGCGATTCCCTAAGGGAACTGTTTAAGGATATTAACATCATGACGGTACCTTGTCAATACATATACGAAAACATTATGTATGTTCGGAAAAATATTCATCTTTTTAATAAGATTAGTGATAGGCATAATTTTAATACTAGAAATAGGAATAAATTAGATCAACCCCGATTCAGATTGGCTAAAGTACACACTTCTTTTATGGGATATTGTATTAAGTTTTATAATAAAATACCACGTGAGATTCTCGAACTGAATGAGAAAAAATTTAAAACATGCATAAAACGCACTCTATGTAGACAGGCATATTATAAACTGGAAGATTATATCCTTGATAAAAATGCTTGGCTAAATGCCGGTCCTGCTCCACAGCCTCAGCCGCTTGGTTCCACTAGTTAGGTTTTATATTTGGAAGAGATGCTCACCCTCTTTTATGTCTAATAATAATACTATTCCGCATAATCTTATATTATGTTTGGAATAAACTTTTCTTTTTCTGTATTTTCAGATTGATATTCATAGTTTTATATAATTTAGAAGCAATTTTTATTTCAAGTTCTGTAAATGTGAGAACCCTGGACCATTATGTTAATAGATAGTTTCCTTGTTTGACATGAAATAGCAGGGGCAGTTGAGGGTGTGTCATGCTCACTCCAATGTCTCGCTGATGGTGGCGCGTGTATCGGATCATTCAGTTCCCTTCAAAATGGTTGAGCTGAATGGTGCTGATGCACGCGTCATGTTCGTGAACGGGCGCCGTCAGTGGAGACTGGTCATCCCTTGGTTGCCACTGCCTCATTTTAATATTTCATACTATAAATTGTTTTTTTTCTTTCTTTACATTGTTCTCATATATAGAAGCAACAAGGTTTATGTAACCAGGATTTTTGTAAACATAAAATGATTTAAAAGAGTGTCCGTGGAGTTTCTTACACGTTCTTCTCCATAGAGATCTACGCTTGCGAACATGCAAATAGCTTCATGTTTTTGACGGACTGACTTTGACAATTCAAAAGTACCTGATAATGGTTTATTTGAAATAAATGCTTTGACTTTGACTTTGACACTTTTTAGTGTTTTTCGGTATTCCTCAGTTTCGGATTTGGCCATCCACGCACACTTTAAAAATTCATTTTATATTATTTATTTCAGGTAACAAAGACCCATAATATATATTCCTTACAGACTATCATAGATATTTAGAAAAACAACAAAAATATTAATAAACTATCGAACTCTAACTGACGGCGGCGTCGTGTTGCGCTGCGTGTTGTCGCGTAGCCTTCCGCGAAGTTGCCAATACACGACACCCTTCGGCCAAAACTCTTCCTTGACGATGGTCTCAAGTTGATGAGTTGAAACTTGCACCACGAACGATTTAAAATTCGTATTGTGGCGCAACTCCAACTTCTCGACCCTTAAATTCCAGCTGGTCTTCGCTCATACATACTCAACGATCTCCTCAACCTTCGTGGTGGAATGTAGCCGGGACACATAGAGCTGAGTCGTAGATATTGCCGAACGCAGCATATTGGGACCTGCCAGCGCGGTCCCGCACTGGTTCCGACTAGGAGGATTCTTCTTCTTTCTCTCCACCTTCACAAAGCCATCCTAGTCACACATGCCTGTGGCTAAGCCTCGCTGTTTCGAACACCTGTTGGCTGGTTCACAGCAGCTCTTCTTATCATAATCATAAATGTTTATTTGCAAGAAAATACATCAAAATCACAAGGAAAGATCTTATATCCTAAAAGTTATTGTATTCTGCCTGCAAGCAAGCGAGCAAATTATTAACTTATATATATTTATATCTTTCATGATAATTGTATTAATAATTTTGATTGCATGATAATAATATCATGCAATTCAAATTATTATTATTTCCTTTATTCATTGTACATACAAATGCATTACATTTTTAAATATTAAAATACAAAGATATAAAAATATTTAAAATAGTAGCCTACCGGTATCGGGAACAGAGTCCAAGGTACCAGTGGTCAGGGCCCCTGAGAGAGGAACCTCTTATCTATGCGCGCCGTTTCCAGGAGTACTGCTTTCTGGATCAAATCCTTGATCCAGCTGCCCAACGAGAGCCTCTTTAGATGTTTGTCGAGGCTCTTGGCAATTATGCCATTGGGCGTCACGACTATCGGCACAATGTCTGCTGTTTCCATTCTACATGTCGACAATCTCGCGAGCCAAGTCAAGATACTTCGTTTGTTTGTCTTTCTCAGTCTTCACGAGGTTCTCGTCATGAGGGACTGCTATATCAACAATCATTGCACGACGCTCTAGTCGATCTATCACCACTATGTCAGGCTTATTGGCAACAATAGTCCTGTCAGTGATGATAGACCGATCCCAATACAACGTGCAATTGCCATTTTCGAGAACTGGGTCGGGCACATACCTATAGTACGGTACCTCCGATTCCACAAGATTGTATTTAAGAGCAAGTTGCTGGTGGATAATCCTGGCTACAAGGTTGTGCCTGTGCAAATAGTCTCCGTTAGCCAGACTAGAACAACCGGAAATAATGTGGCGGATGGATTCCCCGGGCCGGTGAAATGCCCGACATATGTCAACCGTACCGTCCTTCACAATGTATTTCCGGTAGTTGTTCGTCATCATAACTTCATCCAAAATTGCACAGACAAAACCTTCGGTTTCCCCGTAGAGGTCACCAAAACGCAGCCAGGCTACGGACGCTATAAAGTCTACATCGGGCCCATGTAGGACCCGGCAAAAGCGTCTGTGAAGCTCCTTGCTCTGCCATACCTCCCTGCGGTCATTAGTATCTAATACCACAGGTTTGCGCCAGTTCTTGTTAGCCAAGGAGAGCGCAGTAAAGCCTTTGTCCACTACCACACCCCGATGCATACCCACGTCGGGTTCTAGGAAAAACTCCCTAAGGCTGCATATCTCGCGGTTTTGCAGGGTCTTAGCATTTAGGAAGCCACGACCTCCGCACTTCCGCGGGATATACAGCCTCATCACCGATGACCATGGGTGATGCATCCGATTTGCGGTAAGATAAAAGACTATTTAATACTTTGTTCAGGCAGCTAAAGAAGCGCTCCTTCAACGATTGTTTTACGACAGCAGCATTGATGCCCAACGCTTCCGACATACCGAAATACTTGTAAGTTTCGGTTGAGGTGAGGGGTCTACGGTGTATGGAATCCGAGAGTTGAGTTCCCACGGATTCCATAATATCCTTTCGCTTCACATGCATGACCGCACATTTGTTCACACCAAATTCCATACTGATGGCGCTACTGAAGGTTTCTGTTACCTTCAGTAGCTCCATCAGTTGCAAGTTGTTGGGGGCAAAGAGTTTCAAGTCATCCATGTAAAAGAGGTGTGATATGACCTGACCACCTCTTCTCAACTGGTAGCCTTGGCCCGAACCTTCCAGCAATGTGCTCAGAGGGTTGAGGGCCAGACAAAACCACAGTGGACTCAGACTGTCGCTCTGAAACATACCACGCTCGATCCTTATCGGGTCGCTGTTCACCTGGATCTGTCGATATCGATAGCGAAGGACCGTCCTCCATTGTCCCATTCAAGACATCAGGAAGGTGCGTAGAACTGCATCAACTTTATATAGCTCCAGCACCCTCATGAGCCATGTATGTGGCACTGAGTCATAGGCCTTCTTTCAGGAACGATGCACCTGTTGGCTAATGGCAATATCGATGAGGAGCAGCTCCTTAGTACCGCAGGACCCGTTCCTTCATCCATTCTGAGAGTCAGACATGATTGAATTACTTTCAATATGATGGTTAATCTTTGCTCCCAAAATGGATGTAAGAACTTTATAGACCGTCGGTAAACACGTGATTGGTATATAATTTTTGGGCTCTGCAGTACTACCTGATTTATGGAGCAGGTCGATTCTTCCTGTAGTTAGGAACTGGGGCAGCGACCGTGACTGTAAGGCAGACTGGAATTGAGACGCCAAGCGAGCGTGCGATCCTGTAAACCATTTGATCCAAAGATTGTGCAGCCCGTCCGGCCCTGGAGATTTCCAGTTAGGCAACGGACGGACTGCACGAGCTACATCTTGGGGCTGATGGTAATTGCCCCCATTTCTGGTACCGGATTGCACGCGCGCTCGACCTCCCGAGTCCAATCACCCTCGGTGTGACTAACAGGCACCGACCAGATGTTGCGCCAGAATGAACACATGACATCATGATCTGGTAGGCGCGTATCAGTCACACATTGGTCCGGTTGCTCCCAAGCCCTATTAACCCACCTCTCATTGCTTTGGAATGTGCGATTCTGAGTGTATCGCTCCACTCGCCGCTTGTACCGTACGTATACGGTTTGCCCATGCATAGATTTTCTGCTTCAGGAAGTCGATACGCTCTGTGACGCGGGTCAGATAATCTCGAGCACTGATATCAGTCCCCGAGAACGCCCGCCTCACAATGCGCATTACTCTACGGTGAGTGTTGCCCTCCCTGAAGCAGATAAGTTTGCCGATGAGTGCTCTAGCCTCACCGATACGACGCTCGATCCTACACTGCCAAGCTGGTAGAGCTGGTCGTGTAGCTCTGTCACTGTTGGGAAATTTGACACGAGCTACACGGCATGCCGCTGCAGCGGCAGAGTACAATATTGAGTGGGTATCGGCGAGGTCTTCGCTGCTATCAAAATAATTTATTTATGCATGGGAAAACGAGGTAAACGGGGTCTAAGCTCAGTCGGTGTGGACCGATACTCTCGGAAAGCATCCTCCAAAGCGCTCCTCAATTGCTCATTGCATTGGGTACTCACGGATATAGCCCTATCGACATCTTCACCAACGAGGTTGGGTCGCGGTGAAACACTGGGTTGTGTTTGCACCGCGGCCGGTAGCGAAGCTGGTGAGACACGGCAACTCCGTGATTCCAGACGCAGTCTATCAAGTACGGCGTAATCCAACATGCGATTACGCTGGATGACCGCACCCGATCCGATAATCGTTGGGCTGAAACGTTGACAGCTGGCTCAAGTACCTGAAACAGAGAGAGCATCCGACCACGGTACGCAGTCAGGTTAGTTCCCCCCTCTGCAGCCCCGAAGTATGAGCGCATGACATTTTCGTTTCGGATTGCGTCCATCGCAAGCGCTCCACACTTCCACCGATAGCGAGGACCCTGCCAGAGACCGGAGGGCCTCGAGGTCCCAAGCTGGTCGGAGGTCGGCCTCGTCCACGCCAACACGCAGATGGTGGTGACGTCGGCGGCGTATTCGTCGCTCGAGCTTGACGCAACTGCAGCGACCGGACTTTCAGGACTCACGGCTGGAGGAGGTCCCGGCGGCTGCGAGGCGGAGCTGAGCGACGAACCCGAAGATGATGGGTGTGTGTTTAGTTTTCTTGCCCGGCTTCTTGTCAGCATTTCAGTTTTTCAGTCGTCAAATTTTCCGTGTCGTTTTCCTTTTAGTTTCGAGTTAGTATATTATTTTATTTTTTTTCTTGGTGGATTCATGGTTCTGTTCATTTTGTAACTTTGTTATTTAATTTAAATTATTAAAAAATGAGTGATAATTTTTTGACGTCAGTCAACTTGACAGTCGGGCCACAGATTAATACAATTAATTAATTTAACTAATTCGTTAAGTCAACTTGACAGCCGGGCCACATAATAATACAATTAATAAATTAAATTAATAATTACTACAATTATTATAAAATCAATTCTTCACATTCATTTATCATGAACATTAATTTTTAAGTTCCATAAATTCCTTAATGCTATAGAAACAACTATAATATTTTGTAGCCACTCTCCATTTTTTTAAATAAAGTATCCTGCAACAATTTCAATTCATTTGGAATATTATTATAAATCATCTAATAGGTTGTGTTTATTTTTATTTATTTTTTTTAGCAATATTTTTTTTTCGTCAATGTAATTTTTAAATAAGTCATTATTAGTTAAATGTTGAGCAAATAGCATTCCAAGTAGCTTTTCATTTATTTTTATGTTTTCGTATACGCCTTCGTCATCATAATTTTAAGTGCTCTCTGTGAACATCGTTTGAACTAATAAACATCGTTTAAATTAATAAAAAACACAATGAGAAAACTAAAAACTTTATACTCATATCATAAAAAGTTTATAGGGTTCTCATTGTGTTTTTTATTAATTTTACTAGTTATGGTTTTAAGATATAGCCGACGTTTTGTTTTGCTATACTTACTTTTTAATGCCTTTCGTTATCCAGCTTTGCGTGACTGGTATTATTAACTTAAACTTTTATCTCTAGAGAGCACAAATCGTAAAATAACGTAAAAGTTTCATGAAATAAATTAAAAGCTTCTGCTAGTATCGGAGCTCAGTGTTTCCGAAAACGAAAGAGAAGACATACGTTCGCAAAATTTATGGAGATTTTCCGAACAGTAGGCACGCTTCAATTCAGACCAACAAGATATTGTTTTGTGTTTTTTTGCCATGATCGTATTTGTTTGTGCTGTTTCGTGATCTGACAGGTCGAAGTGATGAATTTCTGACTAAACGTTTTTAATGTTACTGGCGATTTGATCAATGCAAGAGTTCGCTGAGTTAGTGATTTTATGTGAGCTTCAAAATTATAGTTATGAAGTGTTAGGGAAATAAGATTGCATTTTAAAATATATCTACAAGAAGTACATTTAGTATACTTTTTTTTTAAGGATGGGAAATCAAAAAAAAAAACCCATCCGTGTCTACATTTTTAATTTTGTAAAAATTATATTGGCTGATTGAATACATTTCTTTTGCCTGTCACGTGACAATGATCGTTTGTAATTTTTTTCTGTGGATTCAACGCTCACAAAAGAGGTTGAGAACATCGAAGTTCGAGGGCATTCGAGCCCGGATCACCAAGAGAACAAGTCGTATAGTATCAATTGAAGGATGTAAGTCAGTCTGATCTAACAGCTATTCTTTAAAATATCATGTTAAGTTATAAACTGTGGCCGTTATTTTGTCTTAAATTTTGAATTCTATGGTGTAACAATTGCTTGTTGTGGAATTAATTTAGAAATGTATGTACAATGTTTTATATTCCAAAATACTAAGAATTATGTGTAATATAAGTGTAACGGTTATGAGTCATGATAAATGTGTGATTTGAGTGTTACCCTGCAAGCATATTAACTTTTTCCCTTCAGAGTTATAGTAATATAAACAAATAAATGCAATTAATATCTAGTTAAAGCCTAACTTTTGACTTATCTAATAGAAGTATGCTTAAAAGTTCCTTCGTTGCAGAGTTATTTTTTAAAATGTCAATATTCCAATCACCGTATATTATTATTTGCTTTCTTTTATATTGATCCGTCAAGTAAGTTAACAAAATTTCTAGTTTATGAAGGAATATCCAGCGTCATGGTCTGCGACACACGTTTCTGCGTGACGACGATAGCAGCGTAGGCACGTTTAAGGGCCGGCATCGAGTCAGCGACGGCGGCGGCGCGTGTTGCAACGCGTGCATTGACGGTTGACGCAGTGGAGCTCGCCGACTCAAAACTGTCGATGCTAGCGTTTCTCGCTCCGCGACGTGTGCTCACGTTGGAGGCATTAGGCGACCTACACACCTTTACAGCCACAACAGCGTTGCGCAATAAGTCTACTTCGACACGTAGTTCACCAATGGTGTTTTTCGAAACCTCCAACTTGGACTGTACCTCGGCCAGGCTTGCCTCGACAGTTGTAATGTCCTTCAGCAACCTGGTGACGTCGACGTGGTCAAACGTAACTAGGGGCAATTTATGTAGCTCCTCCGCCAGAAAAGCGGGCACGTCACCAGGATCGGTGCTCTTCATCAATGTGATGATGTCCTGAACACACTTCTGGCCACCATCCCTCCGGCGGGGCATCTGCTTGACTTTGTCGAGCGATTAGAATAGTAGCAGCTTGGCACTGCTGATCTCCTCTTCCTTGAAGCCGGACTGGCAGATCTGCAAGATGCTGACTTCGTCCATGTAGTCAATGTCATGGTTCATAAATACCAAACCTTCGTTGGCTAAGAGCGGTTGTGAACGTATAGCAACGTAAACCGGGCAGCGGCTAAAGCCACGCGACACGCGAATATAATATTCATATCGAGCAGCGCAAACACAGCCGAACTCGACCGTGCATTGCGTTTGAGTAAAATGATCTCTTAAGTTGTTTAGGTTTAGGAAACTAACATTGGAACTAAGGGTTGTCCCTTCTCTTTCTAGTTGTTTAGGTCAAAGCTAAGGTTGTATGCACATCTGTGTACTTATAAAAAGTTTTGCCATGAGTGCGCGTAATGTGCGATACTTACAACTTCGTGTCCGTACAGCTCGTAGCCGGTGCCGTCGCCCTGCAAATTCAACAGTGGGCATAAAGATTAACAGCTCACGGAAATGACCGTGCACGTACAACTAAATAAATAATGTGCAAATAGTAACGACACAGAAAAAAAAATTGTACATGTTTACTATAATAAAAGCAATTTTCATAATGTATGCAGTAGTACGTGTGCATGAAGTTAATAGTTACCTGCCGCCTCCTCAGCTTCCTGTACTTCTGGAGAGTGTCGCGAAGCGCGCGCAGCACCGGAAACAGATCAACAGCGAGGCGTTACTTATCGCAGCACTTGCCTCGGGTTTGTTCTGTGGAGGCGGGTCGGTGTCACACTGACCACCAGCCCGCCTCTCAGAAATAAATCATACAAGAAAGAACAACTGTACTCTACTGCTCTTCCCCTCTCTCTACTATTTGATTGTTACGGCAATAAACAGAATTGCTCACCGAGTCTCCTTTGTCGCCTTTGTCGCCCTTGAGGCCAGGGTAGCCGGGCGGGCCGGGCAAGCCGGGTGCGCCCAGCATGCCCGGGGAGCCCATGTCGCCGTACTCGCCCTTCGTGCCCTTCG
>NDFZ01004690.1:35388-52929 GCA_002192655.3 Mamestra configurata | reverse complement strand
ACCTCGCGGTGCAGTTACAGCGGACAAAACTAAGGAATTGATTCTAAGGTCCTCAAATAAGCTGTCAACCAAAAAGCTATTAATTCACCAGTTTTTTTTTTAGTTTTATGCAAACCTTTTTTAGAAACCGAGTATTTTTATAGTTTATTTGTTAGCAATACAGTGACCATGAGGGTTACAATGTTTATGCTGACATTAAATAACTTGGCTCTGGACGGTCTTGTCAACCGTAAATTTACTTTGGGAACGTAGCAAGCAACCGACTTGGATGTCGTGCGTCATAAATATTATGCTATGCAATGCCCATCGAGTCATACAACGACTGTGGAACTAACTACTGGCCAAGAGAAAGAATCACTACCACTTTAAATTGTTAATCTTCTACATTTTAATATAACTTTATACTCAACTTGCGCTTCTTTCTGTGAACTCCATAACTAAACCAACATAAACTAAGGTGCTTTTTCTTTTACGGTGCCTACAACCATTGGCTCGAATAGGCCATGTCATAAATTATGACTTTTTAGGGTTCCAAACATCAAATGGAAGGGCTTATTGTGAGGGTTTCAAATATTTATTTTTGAAAATTTTAAAATAAACTGTTTTGAAGTTACTCAAGAAATTAGATGAACAATGATCCCCCCCCTCCCTTATCTCCGAAACTACAGACAGAATAAAATGTTACAAAAATGAAATTCGTTCGTTCGTTGCGAATCCGACTCGCACTTCACCAGTTTTAATTTATTGATAGTTACTGATAACAGTACAACCAAATTAACATGCATCTATTTCTGTTAAAAGAAAACAAGAGCAACAACGTTGTTCAAATGTTCAGGGAGATAAATCATCATTTTGTTTTAACTAAAATTATATTTATTTATTGTAAAAAAACAATGAAACGATGTATCAATAACTCTACAATACACTACTTACTACGCAAAAAGAGAGCTCATGCGATAGACGTGTGGCATGCATCACTGTGAAGGTTCCATGAGAAATGATTGTCGTTCTTGAATGTGAATAAATTGTTGTTGTGAACAACAGCAAACTTCCATAATGTTAACGAACGTTGTGCCGGCTGCTGGGGATCATTGCGGCTTCGGCGTGTTCATGTTGGGGGAGTGTTCGCTTCACTTTACTATACTGATGCCCAGGCTGTCACGTCACACTTGCAGCATCGTGAGGGACTGCGACTGTGTATGAGTGAGTGTGTGAGCGTGTGTGCGTGTGGTACTCACCTTGAGCTGTATGACGGTGTGCGCGGAGATGTTGTGTCCGGCAGCCTGCAGCCCCTGCGCACACACGCGCGTCAGCGACCGCGCGGGGAGGCACACCAACACCCCCGCGCGCTCGCTGCCGCCTAGCATGTGCCGGCTGTGAACTGCGGTCGACTTCACTCCAAAGTAATCTCCCACAGTTACAGCAAGCATATGATAAGCAGTATTTAAATAAACATTAATTAAAATAAAAACCATCGGATGCAAATAATACAACGTCTACCTACAACGACAGATAAAGCACAACATAAGACAACCCGGGCCAGCTGCGCCCGTGCGCCGCATGCCGGGGCCCGCAAGCTCTAACTACTGCGCTATAGGCTGTACCTTGACGGCTATGATCTCGGCGCTCGTGTACGGACTTATCTTAAAACTGTCCACGGATCTTTTCACGCCCTGCAATTCCACCATAACGTTTGTTCATAACATACTCGTCCATACATACGACTCACAGAGAGCGCTTAGAGCAGCTGGTGGCTACTCATAACATAAGTACCGTCACTGATCCACTTAAAAACCCTGACAATCTTGTATGATTTAAAATTATAACTTAAATGAAAATTTACGGAACTATTCGTACTAGAATTTGAATCTAGGACTGTAAGGCACCCGCCAATCGAACCATCCTAGCTGATCAGTTGGGGTGGCCGCTGCCAAAAGACATTTATTTTGCAATACCAGAGGTATCGCAGGCCATCCCAGAGACTAGACTGAAATGTCTCAACTGCGTTTAAAACTCATTCAAGTAATGAATTAACCAGTGTTGCGATTACTACAGAGCTATCGACCATTTCGGTCTTGTAGCGATGTTCCAGTAGTTGTTGTGCTCGTGCTACACTTGTACGTGGCGGTTGCTCACCTTGACGGCGGAGAACACGTCGAATCCGGGGCTGCCGTGCTCACCCTTGTGCCCCTTGTCACCGGGCCGACCCTGCAATACACACACACACGTGTTAACATGTATGACGCTGTCTACAGATTTGTGTATTTCTAGATCTTAGTTTTATTTCAATTGAAAAACTGTAAACAAATCCTAAAAATGACGATGAGCACAGTAAATTCTCCGCAATTTTTAATCGACTTCAAAAAAGGAGGAGGTTTTATGTCCGATTGTATGTTTTTTTTTTAGATAGTTCGTCCCTACCACTACTTGCGCGGACGGGGTCTCGTCACCGACAGGTTTTAAATGAAAATAGGTGGAGGAAATAGAAAATATACCATCCAAGTAAAACAAATTGCGTGTTTTGCTTTCCTGTGACATTCCAGTGGTGTTGTTAAGTGCCACTAAAGTGTAAAATAAAAATTATAAAAAAAACTTAAAATACAAACAAAAAACACCGACTTCCGAAATTAAAGTTATTTGATACTTCGTAGTGTTTTTTATTTGGAAGTCGGTTGCTAATAAAACGTTTTACACGTCAATCATTTTAATATGATTGAATGTTATGAATGTATGGCAAATAAACTAGACCTAAGTAAAATACTTAAGGCCAACGTGCTTACCGGGTCTCCCTTAGGTCCATCCAAGCCGATGGGTCCCTGAAATTGGCAAGGAAAATTGTCAATCACTCGTCATCTCGTTATAATAGTTGTCACGGATATAATATATGCTGTACGGTAAATATATTTTGTATAATGTACTGTTATTTTGACCGTTTGTTTTCCTAAATACATGGTATCGCAATGGGTTATTTTCCTGAAAAAAAAAACCAAATTAGTCGAACCGTTAGATAACTATTTATTTTATTTTAGATAGGTTTGCTTTTGACTGTAGTCTAGGTCAGAGATAATAGAGACAAAGTTGACGATGGAGCGAGTTTACCCAGAAGAAGCATGTTTACTCTAACCTTGAAGAGTTTAGGGTTGTATGGATTCAGAAACCCAGACGCAGGCAGAGAGTTCTTCTCTTTTGCTGTGCCCATTATAAAAGACGTTTGGAAACGCTTAGTGCGAATTGGTGGAATAGTAACAAGGTAGAGATGATAACTTGCAGTGCATCTAGATGTCCGATGGTAGAAAGGGGTCGGTGGGATGAGGTTGTGGAGTTCTTGGGCACTCTCACCGAAGTACAATATGTAGAAGACCGACAAGCAGGCAACCTTGCGGCGATGAGCCAAGCTGTAAAGCTTGACATCCACCAGTTTTACGTCGCCAACGAGCCTCTTTGCTCTTTGTATAGACTAGGTGGAAGAGTCAAGCGCGGCAAGTTGATATTTAGCTGAGCCATCCTAAAGGTGGCTGCAATACTCCATGCAGGATCGAACTTGTGCTTTGTAAAGGTTTAAAAGCTGTCCAGGCGTGAAGTATCGCTTCACTCTTGCCCGGCTTTTTGGCAGTTGTTTGGGCTTTGTACTTAATGATGGTGCCGAAGTTGAGACTGGATGTCAATTCCATACCTAGGAGCTCGAGCCGATCAATTACAGGAACAGATGTACCCGAAAAATAGAAAGTTTTTGCAGTAAAAGACACGCCAGTGTTTTAGTGGCGTTAAAAGAGAACAGATTGTCATCACCCTACTGGGAGACAAGGCTTAAGGTCAAATGTGTCCGCTCTACCATGGCCAGCGGGGATGAAATTCATTCCTTGTGTCTCAAGTGTTGCGCTGGACAAGTATCCTCTCTGAAACCGTTCTGTCTCTATCTGCGTACCCAACCAGACCAGGCTATTTAATTGATGTGCAGCAGGAAAAGAATTGCAGAGAGAACAGACCCCTGAGGAACTCAGGCATCAATAGCCACCAGGTCAGAGGAGCAGCCCTCAATGACTAATCGGATCGACCGTTCACTAAGGAAGTCTGATACCCAGGTACAAAAATCAGCTGGGATGCCATAAGCAGGAAAATTGCTGAGTAGACTTGCGTGCCAGACCCTGTCAAAGGCCTTCAAGATAGCAAGCGATACAGCAAGTGCTTTGCCGTGTTTCGTGTTGTTGAATTTCTTGTAACGAGAGATGCAAACTTATTTGCTTTCTCACTTACAGATTGCGAGCTAGCGACCCATCAGGTTTCAACATTGGTCACCACCAATGTTGAAACCTGATGTGTGGGATGACAGAAATTCGTTTCAACTGCTTTTGACAGGGACCAGAACTTTTTACTACCCGGAGGGTGCGATGCTAGTTTGGCCCCAATACGTCGGACATGGTCAAAACGCCATACGTAGAACCCACTTCCCGAACTTGGCGGCAGAATAAAAGCCTCTTTTCTCCGTGCTCTAACTTTTCAATCACGGGCCTTGATTCAGGCTTTGTAGGCAGACCCTTTTCGGGCCTTAGCGTGGTTGCATTCTGCATCATACCAAGGCCAGGATTTATGACCGAGCGGGATTTCGGAGAATGGAATAAAATACTCCATACCTTGCCAAATCATGTCCACAATCACGTAAGCACAGCACGAGGTTTCACCCGAGGAGAAGCACACTTGCCGCCATGCATCTTATAGCAAAAAAATACTGCATCTCATTCCAATCTGCTGACTCGTATCGCCATACTCATCTCGTGCCTCTAGGGTTCTCATCTGGAGGAGTGCAGGTCGGTACTGATTTCACCAAGCATTGGTTAGACGTTCCCAGCGGGGCTGAGACCGATACTGAATGAATGTCTAGATCAGTTTTCAGCAGAAAGTCCAAGTAATTGGGTGTACGGCCGTCAACATCCGAAATCCTCGTTGCCACATTCACCAGCTGGGTTAGATAGAGCAGCAAGTTTGCTTTAACGCTAGTAGCGCAAACCTCACCATAAAGAGTGGTTGTTCTCTTCAACCACTCTTTATGGTGAGTTTCCTGGGCTACTTCAGTCGACTCCACGAGGGAATTAAACAGCGCTGTTGTCTCCTGGTCATCGCTGTGCGATCGGATAACGCCGATGTAGAGAGATTTCTCCACACCACTGTCCAAAAGTAGGGCAGAAAACCCAGATTTCTCAAAGCACCGGAGACGACGACAACATGTTATCATGATGTCATCACGGTCGTACACACAGACCCCAGCCTGCTTCTTGAACTTGCGTTCAAGAGAGTAACCAGGGTAGTTGAGGTACGCCATGTCGGACGGGGTTTGTTATCTTCGTCTCCGTTAGGAAAAAAAGTGCGGCTTCTCGGTCTCTAGATGATGATAGACCGGATCGAGATTGGAGTGCAACCCCCTGATGATAGTGAGGTGCACTTTTACTATACAACTAAAAAATACGGACACTTATTTTTTATTTTTTTACGTAAACAATAAATGTAAACTATACAGTGCGTTTAAATCTCGTGACGTGAGGTATTGGCACGCCTTCACCAACAAGTGACGTCACATCGGTCTCCACTCCTTAACTATGTGGCGTCTTATCTTTGTCAATTTTTATCGATTCGCAATTGCAAAAAATACTCGCACAATATTTTTTGTTAATCTAACGGATGCACTAAATAAATTAATTATATTTCTATCTAGAGATATACCGTATTCTCCGAGTGTGCATAACGCCCGCGGCAAACGAACGGTCATGTACACAGTATGAGCCAGAAAACAAGCCAGGCTAGTAGAGCCAGCAACCAGCTGGACACACTACACTACAGCACCATGTTAGTACCGCGATGCTGGTCCCCGAGCCTGGGGAAGCAGCGCCAGCGCAACGCTTCGCCTCGCGCACGTGGTTTACTGACAGTGCAAGGTACCACACACAGAGAAGGAATCAGAGGGCTTAGTGCGAGTTTTTAACTAACGACCCCGTTGAAGTTACATTCACTATGTCAATTTGTATTTTAAAAAAAGTTTTTCCGTTATTGTCACCAGACGGCGCTCATCCAGTTTTAATGGAAATTGACGTTTACATTAACGCGATTAGTACTTATCAAAATCGCACTAAGGTCGTGGAAAACAATTCATCGTCGAGTGTTTGTCCTGTTAAAGTAATTTACCAACTGTAATTACTACATTCATTTTATTCTTGCAGAACAATGGTTAAAATACTAAAATAATTATTGTTTCTATATTAATGATGTAATAAGCGGACAATATGACGATTTATAAGTATTTAAATGGACGGCGCGAGGCGACGCATTACTATTTTGACTACGTCTACTGTTAGGGAGGCACTGCGTTAGGGTGGACGCTCACCAGCCATCCCGCAGGAACTTTACTCCACGCCAAGTGTCCAAGTGTAGTCAAGGATACGGCTTAAGAAATATATCACGCCAAGTGTACCAAGTGTAATCTAAGATACTTAAGCTTAAGAAATATATATGTCACCGTAACCTCCACCACCACCTTTATTAGATTATAATTCCTCCCTAAGAAAGAAAACCGTCTCGTATATGCCGTGGATATGACCGAGGTTAGTTTAGGTTAGATTTGAGGGAACTTAGGGCACCCCGATAAGGATAAGTTAGGTTCGAATGAGGCCACATCATGAAATGGCCAAATTCTACGATATGGCGGCGACATCCATACTATACTATCCATACTAATATTATAAATGCGAAAGTGTGTCTGTCTGTCTGTCTTCCGTTACTTACTTCGTGATTCGTACGCTGAACCGATTTGGATGAAATTTAGTAAAGAGATAGTTTGAGTCCCGGGAAAGGACATAGGATAGTTTTTATTCCTGAAATCATCCTATAAAAGGGTGAAAAGGGGGGTGGAATTTTGTAAGGTAATCCGTCATTATCTATGTATATGTCACCGGAAAATAGCAAACTCCGTAAGATTATAAAATCACTTGAGAGATTGTAAACTCTCGATAAATTGTCAACTGAACATTTGGAATACTATTTTACGCATCAAAATTTGATAGTCTATAATATCGCGAAGTCATTCCGAGAAATTGTGGATTATTATAAAATGGCGACCAATCAGAGCACAAGCCTACAATTTATCTGTTTTCGTGTGACAGTAAACCTGGAATCAAAGCGCTCATTGGTCTTTTAGAAAAAACAAAGACTAATGAGGGGCCAAGTTTCCAATTTAACTATCACACCAAAACAGATAAATGGTATACCAGATAGCTGATTGGTCACCAGTTTACGTCAGTCTACAATTTTCGGAATGACTTCGCGAGATTATAGACTTTCTAATTTTGATGCGTAAAATAGTATTCCAATTCTCATACTTCTTCTTATCGTGTCGATTGCCTTTATCAAATATTGTCTGACCAGTTATCTGACAATTTCATAATGACAAAGATTATATGTTAGACATTAATTATGTTCCTAGATTGATAAATTGCGCATACCCATGCGCAATTTATCTTGTCTTATTAAATTCGGGACCACATACAATTCTTAAGCTGTATCTCGTACTACACGTCGTGTGCCGGCGCCGAGGCTGGACACCCACAGCAACACTGGCTGCAGCTGCTGCTACCGTAAAGCGACTTGCGGGATGACATTGAGTTAGTAAAGGCGAGGCGGGGGCGGGTTATTGTACACACTACTCGTAGCTGCGCTACCGTACGGAATCTTACCATGAAGCCTCGCTCGCCCTTCTCGCCCTTGCTACCCTGAAACGTGACACGCGTGTAGTGCATGGCGCTCGAGACAGGTGGCGGGGCACACGGGGCAGAAGTTAATTACAAGTGAATATTTACAAACAGAAAAAGATAAAAGAAAACTCAGGGCAAATAATAAAAAAATATTAGTACCGGGAATCCATTTTTCCCTGGAGCTCCCGTTAACCCCTGCAAACGAAACAAATGAAATAAATAAAAGCGAACTGAAGCCAAACTTATTGTGGAAAGCGAGAAGTACTCAAGCTTGCCCTTGAGCGAATAATACCAAAATAGAAAATTTGACTAAAAAAAATTTAAAAATAATATTCGTATTTTTTATTAATTAGATAAAATAAAAAAATCGTATCCAATATTTTTCGATAATGTAACTACCTAACGGACTAAGTATAATCATATTTAGGGAGTATCTGAGGTATTCTTAACCAGTTATTCGACAGTGCTATTGCTATATTTGACACAATTTCCTTCTGTACAGGGAGCAACCCATCGCTAGCTGTCGACGGGCGACTCAGCATGGCAGCTCAGCCACGTGTGCGGTGCGTGGTGTGGATACGTACCGGGGGGCCGGGCTCGCCGGGGTCGCCCTTCTTGCCCTTCTTGCCGCGCTTGCCGGGCGGGCCGGGCGGACCTGCAGCACACAACACAAACTGTTACCATCACACAACACAGCATTCTGAAATAGAAACAAATAATGAAAATCAATTACACCGGTCAACAATTTTTTTTTTTGCGCGTGGGTGTGTAGGCACTCAAATAAAAAAGAATTGGGTAGTGATGTTTTTCCGGAGTTACTTAGCAATGAGGAGAAAAAAGCCTGGAACAGTTTAAAGGCGTTCATGGTTTTCTTGGAAAATATAGAGCTGAAAATTATGACGAGCTTATCACTGACATGATTGCGAATTTTTCCATCGGATGCAGAATGTCTCTAAAGATGCACATGTTACATTCTCATTTGGATAAATTTAAAGATTATATGGGAGGAAGATTATATTGGGAAGAACAAGGGGAACGCTTCCATCAAGATATAATGGAATTTGAGAGACGCAAGACGTTACCAAGGCCAGTATAGTGAAAGCATGATGGGGGACTATATTAGAAGAAACTTCTACTGAACAGACAGACAGAACAGGAAAAGTAAAACTGTTCATTTTTAAACATTTTTGCACTCCATTTTACAACTTCTATTGTAATAATGAATCATAAATGGATGTTCGGTATCTTTTAATAAATCATCTCTATGTCCATTTTTAATGTACCTATTTGAATTTTTCCATTTTTACACATACTCGTAAAAGCAAATTCAGAACTATTTTTTGTTTTTATTCTTATTTCTAGGTATTTAAGCAATAACAATAAGGTAGGTATAACGCGTGCGTAGAGCGGTGTAATAAAAGACCATTACAAAATTACAAAAAGGAGGAGGTTCTCAATTCAACGAAAAAGTTTTTTTCTGTATGTTTGTTCAGCCATTTTTTCGCCAATTGTCAACCGATTTTTTTGATTATTTTTTTATTTCGAAAAACATTCTCTAAATTAATTGTTTAGGTACTTGGTACTTGTTTTAATAATTATAACGCAATTTGATTTGACGTTAACTGGTAGAAAATGCCATGATGCATTAACTGCCGGTTTCAATAACGTATCTATCTTTAACCAACTGTCAAATTAGCTACCAACAGTAGCTGAAACGACATGTCACAAAGGCAAACATGACGTTTTAGCTACTGTTGGTAGCTAATTTGATAGTTGGTTAAAGGTAGATACGTTATGGAAACCGGTCGTAAGTCCGCTTTTGTACGTATGTAAAGCTCCAGAGAAGCTTAAAACGACAAATTTTGGGATGATACTACGATGTTTACGTGCGCGCCATCTCTGTGATATCAATGAAGTTAGTTTTCTGTAGTTATTTACATCGATTCCACAAGATGTAAGCGTGTAAGATACCCATGTATCAATAATTGTTTACGTTATTGATACAAAATTGTCATGCGCTAACCAATATCAGCATATTTAGGCAGCCCTGGGGGTTACTGTGTGGCGATAGCGTGGTGTTGTGGGTTGAGAGGGGAAGTAGGTGCCTATAAGGCGGTCTTTCGAAATAAAGGAGATTCACTTGTATACGTAGTATTATTTATTATTCTGATGATATTATTATCATATTATTCCATTAATTTATTTTATATTACATATTTAATTATATTTTTAAATATTTCTATAAAATATTAAAAAAAAAAACATTTAAAAATATAAAAAATAGTAGCCCACCGGTATCCTGAACAGGGTCCAAGCTACCGGTGGTCAGGGCCCCTGAGAGAGGAACCTCCTAACTATGCGCGCCGTGTCCAGAAGTACTGCTTTCTGGATCAAGCCCTTGATCCAGCTGCCCAACGAGAGAATCTTTAGATGTTGGTCGAGGCTCTTGGCAATTATGCCATTGGCTGTAACGACTATCGGCACAATGACTGCTGTGTTCACATCCCACATGTTGACAACCTCGCGAGCCAAGTCAAGATACTTCGTTTGTTTATCTTTCTCAGTCTTCACGAGGTTCTCGTCATGAGGGACTGCTATATCAACAATCATTGCGCGACGCTCTAGTCGATCTATCACCACTATGTCAGGCTTATAGTCCTGTCAGTGATGATAGACCTATCCCAATACAACGTGCAATTGCCATTTTCGAGAACTGGGTCGGGCACATACCTATAGTACGGTACTTCCGATTCCACAAGATTGTATTTAAGAGCAAGTTGCTGGTGGATAACCCTGGCTACAAGGTTGTGCCTGTGTAAATAGTCTCCGTTAGCCAGACTAGAAAAACCGGAAATAATGTGGCGGATGGATTCCCCGGGACGGTGACATTAGTAGTATTTAAACTTAATAAAGATTAACAAATTTTTATTTGCTGATAAAACTGATAATTTAGTTATGAAGGTTTCACAAGAGAACCAACACATGTTACTAACGTTTGAAATGTTTCTCAAACAAAACAACTATTTACATCTCTCGAAATTTTTAAAAACTGTTTACAAAAAACAATAACCTAACTATAAAAAACTTAACTATAACTTGTGGGGTCAAACCTATACTTATAACGGAGTGGGTAACCCTCACTTTCTATAACTTCTTCTAATCTTGATCTCATTCCAATTACCATATTAAAACAAATGTCACTTGGGAATTAATGCGATTTTATTTCTCAAGTTCTCATGACCTCTTCATCTATTTTATTCCTAGATCAGGGGAGCTACTCTCTAAGCTCGAAGTCCGTAGTTTCGGGCTTAGTTGCGGGCGTATTCTACTCCGTATCACTGACTTCACCTTGAGTCCCAATTAAGCATCATTTGACCCCACAAATTTTTAAAGATGTTCTGCTACTATAGGACAAAAGCGAGAGGTTCAGGTTACATTAAAAGATTTGAATAAAATATTTAAAGGCTGAAACCAACACAACCAATAAATGATCTGCCAATGGTGACTCAACATCAAATGGTGATGTTTGCAGACGACAGTACTGCCATTGTGAAATGTATAGATCGCAATATTTATCTGTTGTGATATTTGGTTGGAATAGTATTAAATATATTATTAGTAAAATAAGAGTTAGAAAAAGATGCTGAATGACAAGAGTGTTTATTTCAAGTAACTAGGCAATACATTAAGAAACAATATATCTATAAAAACAAGTCCGCACAACAGAGGTTATACTTTTCTACAACAGCCGCCCTTAATCGAAGTTGTGCAAGACAAACACACTAACAGAAAACAAAAAATAATAAAACTAAGTTTCTAGACCTAAGCTAACTGTACATCGTTTGTGTACTATAGGCCCTAGTGGCTTTGTTAGCACATCAGCAGGCATATCACTAGTTTTCACATATTCTAACATTATAACGTTATCGGATACTTTTTCCCTAATAAAGTGAAAACGAGTATCAATATGCTTCGTCCTGCTGTGGTGTACGGGATTTCGAACCAGATTAATGGCACTCTGACTGTCAGAAGCTAAGTTAACTGATGAAAGTTTACCTGTTATCTCATAGATAAATCGACGCAAGTAACACGCTTCCTTCGTGGCAGACGCTAGTGCCATATACTCTGCTTCCGCCGAGGATAAGGCAACAGTAGGTTGCTTCTTGGACTCCCAAGATACAAGACCTCCACTCAACTTGAAGGCGTACCCAGTATATGATCTTCTATCTATCGTGCAATTTGCCCAGTCAGCGTCACAATAGCCTTTTAAGGGGTTTCCGCTTCTCCTATAAACCAATGAATAGTTTACAGTACCCTTTAGGTACTGCAGAACCCTTTTTGCAGCATTCCAGTGTTCCTTCGTATAACACGTATTATACTGACTTAAGTAGCTCGTGGCGTAGGCGATATCGGGCCTAGAGTTTACCGAAAGGTACATTAGACCTCCTATTAAATTCTGATAAGGATAAGACTCTCCAACTTGTCCATCGGTTCTCCTTTCCATATTCTTTTTAACTAAAGGAGTATCCACTATCTTGCAATCTTTCATGTTAAACTGATCCAGTAACGATAAAATATAATTTCTCTGATTTACTTTTATACTCTCGGAATCATATTCAATTTGTAAACCTAAATAACATTTTAATACTCCAAGATCTTTCAGAGAAAAATATTTCGACAAATCCTTTTTGACAATGTCAAATGTCAATTCAGATTTAAAGAAGACGATTATATCATCGACAAAAATACCTAATATAACGAGTTCTTCACCAAAAAGTTTCGTATATACGCAAGGCTCAGAAGGAGTTCCTGTAAAACCTATTTTTATAAGCGTTTCGTTTAACTTTTTGTTCCAAGCTCTTGGCGCCTGTTTAAGGCCGTACAAGGATTTACGCAACAAACACACCTTGTTTTCCTTGTCTTTTGCTTTGAAGCCGAGGGGTTGCTCCATAAAAACTTCTTCTTCTAAGTTTCCGTTAAGGAACGCGGTGTCAACGTCTAAGTGTTTCATTCTTAAGCCCATCTCTGCAGCTAATGCAAACAAGGTGCGGAGAGAAGAATGACGAATCACTGGCGCAAAAGTCTCGTCGTAGTCTACGCCTTTAACTTGCTTAAAACCTTTGACGACGAGTCTGGCTTTATATTTAGTGACATTACCATAAGCGTCCTTTTTAAGTTTATAAACCCATTTACATGGTATGACCTTTTTGTTTGGTCTATCTACTAGTTCCCATGTGTGGAGTTTTATCAGAGAGTTGTACTCATCAGCCATCGCATGGTGCCACTTATCAGCATCGTCAGCATGAGTAGCTTCATAATAAGTCGTAGGTTCATTTGCATCATCCGTCGACAAATTATAAGAAAGAAAATCTGGTGGTTTTCTGTTTCTCGTGGGATACCTCCTCTCCTCTTCCAAACTAGGTGGCTCTTCATCGACACTAGGAAGTCTCAGCTCAAAGAATGGTTCTGGTTCTCTCATATTTGCTGATTCTTCTGTACTTTCTACATTTAACTGTGTAGTTGGCTCATCTATAGGATCGGCACTCTCAACACAATCGAAAAATTGACAATCGTTATGTTCAGGTTCCTTATTTTCAAATAACAATATGGAATCTGACTGTACCACAGGCTCAGACTGCCTCTGCTCTTTCAACCCTGTAAAGCAATTTTCAAAAAAGGTTGCATCTCTGGACGTAAACACTTTTCGTAGGTTAGCAGGATTCCTAAATATATAAGTATTTGGATTTTCTGAATAACCGACAAAAATCGCTTCCTTTGCCTTTACGTCTAACTTTTTCCTTTGACATGAAGGTATATGTACAAGTGCTCTGCATCCAAACACTTTCAAATGACTGAGGTCATTTCTACAACCACACCACCTGTCCTCGGGAATTTGACCACCTAAGGCTCTGTGAGGAGACCTATTTTTCAGGTATACGGCAACTTGGAAAGCATCTTCCCAGAATGCTTTAGGTAGTGAGCTTTCTGCTAACAACGTCCTCGCCTTCTCTGTAATTGAGCGGTGGGTACGTTCAGCTACTCCCACTTGTTGAGAGCTGTACGGCGCCGTCGTTTGATGTTGGATACCTTTAGAGGCAAGATAATCATCGAATTCCCTATTAACGAACTCTTTACCGCCGTCAGTTCTAACTGCTTTAATTTTCTTATCTAATTGATTTTCAACAAAGGTTTGGAAAATATTAAATTTATTTTTAACCTCTGTCTTGGAAGAAATAAAGTAAGCAAATACCTTCCTTGTATAATCATCAACAATAGTTAACATAAACCTATTCCCCTGAAAAGAGGTTGTAGACACAGGTCCCAATAAATCCANTCTAATGGCAAAAGCTTTTCTATTGTCAACAATATCTAGTGGCAAAAGCTTTTCTATTGTCAACAGTTTCTAATGGCAAAAGCTGCTCTTTTTTAGACTGGCCTGTTGGTCGAGTGGTTAGTGACCCTGACTGCTAAACCGGAGGTCGTGGGTTCGATTCCCACCCAGGACAAATCTTTGTGTGATGAGCATGATTATTTGTTCCGTGTCTGGGTGTAAATTGTCTATAATATGTATGTATTTAGAAATATATATGTCTGTTTGTCAGCTACGCCTAGTTTGGGATCGGATGACCGTGTGTGAGTTGTCCCAAGATATTATTAGATATTATTATTATTATATTATTGTCAACAATATCTAATGGCAAAAGCTTTTCTATTGTCAACGCGACGCATTACAATAGAAAAGCCATATTATATACTGTAGTATTTTATGACAAAATTTAGAGTCGATAAAATTCGAAAATTTAAAAATTAAGAAATTATTGTAAAATATTAAAATTTATGTCAGCATTATTCAGTTATAGACATTCGCCATTACGAAAGTCGTCTAAAGTATAATTATTATTGTATATTTGTGGGGCAACACCAAAGAAGCTTTTCTTTATTATAGAAGTTTTACATTTCACAAGGCATAGTTCATTAGTATATTGAGTACGCGTCGGAGCTTCGTTTACTAAACACAGTTTTTAAATAAATGTGGATTTATTATTATAAATAATTCAGTTTCCAGGATGTATAAAGCCGGTAGAGATAATATTTTTAACTTTTTTAAATATGGAATGGAATGCAACTATCAGCTGTTTTTAAACCACACATGTATCGTAAACTTCTTTTCTGCATTCTGAAAACAAGTTCCCTATTTGTTGACTGTACCCAAAAAATAACACCATACCGCAGAACTGACGCAACTAGTCCATAATAGGCTGTTAACAATGTATCATAATTAACTTTCTTTGAAATTTGATATAGCAAATATGCTAATTTACTTACTCGCTTGCAAATTTCCTCGAAATGAGGTTTCTACGACAGTTTTTCATCTATAGTTTAACCTAAGAACTTCGCAGTACTAACATCTCCTATTTCATAATTATCATAAGCAACATTAACTAGTGTTTTCTCAAGCCGTTGGTGAAAGTGCATTATCTAATAGTTAATTATAAGATTATTATCATTAAGTCAATTTATAATTTTATTTAAAGAATCATTAACGTCATTTTGATAATTTTTGGATTATTACATTCAAAGCAATCTACTGCAAAGAGTACCATTTTCTTCTCAATGAATCCCAAAATTCATTAATAAATAATATATCAAGAAAAGCGGTCGTCCCAGAACGCTACCTTGAGACACGCCATATTTTATGTACCTTGGTTTAGAGGTATACGTGTTTCTAATTTGGTTGTAGGACATATTCTAGGGATTTCCGTATATTGTTACCCTCTTATGACATAACCATGTAATTTTTGCAGTAAAATTTTATGATCAACAAAATCGAACGCCTTCGTCACGCCTGTATTTATCATACATATGTACATGTTATTTTATCGACAGATGTACATTTGATTGTACGTCAAACAGTGCCATATTAATATTGAGTTTTTTCTGAATCACTATTGTTCTTTGCAAAATATTTTTTTTTTTCGAAATAAGTTTAAATGGAATTATAAATTACTTCCTCTAATATGTTTGAAAATACCAGAATTTTTACAAGTTGTCTATAATTTTTAACATCAGTTTTGTCATTTCTTTTAAAAAGGGGCTTATTGATTACATTTTTTAAACTATCTGAGAATATGCCATCAGCAATACAGAGATTGATTGTGTTCAATGGTATTTGTATTCTTAAGGCTGTTTATAATTTTAACTATGTCATCATCTGTACAACAGGCGACATAAATAATGAATGCGACGTTAGATTTTCACTAAATAATTTTTTGTCGACGTACAATTCGTTTGTACATTGTTTTCAACAGCCACAATAAAATATTTATTACATTAATTGCTATATCCACTGGGTGCGTTAAAATGAAGTTATCTTTTGATACAGATAATATTGTAAGTTATCTTTTGTTATAGATAATATTGGTTCTTGGGGCAAACAACATTTTGATTTGTTTATTACTTGCCAGGCTGCTCTTGATTTGTTTCGTAAAACATTTATAAAATGGTTATTTTGTGCTTTCTTGGTTAATTTTTATTATTTTCCTGAAAAGTGTGGAATATTTTTTAAAAACAAGTTTATTTTTTGAGTTAGGATTTAGTCTATATGCCCAGAGTAGCTGTTTGTTTTTTACTACATAATTTAATTCCACGAGATAACATTAAGTCTTTTTAATTGTGTATATAGTGTAATTTTTTTCCGGGAAGCATAAACGATATGATAACAAAAGTCATCTTTATAATTTTCGTCAGACTCGTTTGCATCTTTGGCTTCGTACACTTGCAAGAAAGATAAACAGTTCAAGTGATTTTTCAATTTAGATAAACTACATGCTGAAATGTCTTGTTTTTTAGTTTTCCAGACTTTAATGTACATACTTTATTGATAGGTACTGTGGGTACCTGAGAAGTATGATCCGAAAGAACTAAATCCATTATTTCTGCTTTGCATTCTTTACGGTAAGAGTGTGCAAAATTGTCGATGCAAGAATTACTACTTTCAAATTCTAATTTACTTTTGTTTCTTATTAGTACATCGATATTAAAAAATAAAAATTTTATTTGTAAGTGAACAAATTCTTCGCAATATGTCATCAAGTCTTTCATAAAACACATTATAGTTAAATTAAGGTATTCTATATACGAAGACAATTAAAATATTATGAGTTATCAGCTCTATACCACAGCTGACTGACTGACTCTTTACCGGTAACTGTTTTTTTTTATATCCTGTGTAACAATGTAATCCTATTCAATAAAACATACAGTTTCCTCCTCGTAAATATTTCTCGAAAAAAGGCAGTTAGGCAGTGATAAGGTGGGGGTCCAAACGACTCCTGACGGAAGCTCTATGCGGGGATCGTGCGGTCCATGGCCCTTTATGGGGCCCCAGTGTGGGCACTTACGTTAAAGGGGCGACCTGCCCGCCAGCTCAACGCGTCCCAAAGGGTCATGGCCATCCGGCTGGCCCGGAGATACCGCNACGTTTGGCTCCCAGACTGGAACGGGCCGGGGCTGCCTTCAAGCGGCTCCTGCCTAATCTAGGGGGTCCAAACGCCTCCTGCCGGAGGCTCTATGCGGGGATCGTGCGGTCCATGGCCCTTTATGGGGCCCCAGTGTGGGCACTTACGTTAAAGGGGCGACCTGCCCGCCAGCTCAACGCGTCCCAAAGGGTCATGGCCATCCGGCTGGCCCGGAGATACCGCACGGACTTCGGCGAGGCGGCGAGCCTCCTTGCCGGATTAACGCCATGGGATCTGGAGGCGAGAGCCCTCGCGCACGTTTACGCGTGGCGCGTGGAGGCGCTTCG
>NDFZ01004690.1:16619-34281 GCA_002192655.3 Mamestra configurata | reverse complement strand
GGAAGTCATCTGATGATTTCCCCCCTTAAAAAAAAAAAAAAAAAGGGCAGTGATAAGGTAGATGTCTCAACAAAATGTTCAGTGATGCATTATAACATCTATGTTGACTCCTTTACTAGAAAGCCATTCTAACTTAATTGTCAGTAAATCCGATTTGTTCATAAGTCCTGCAATATTTTGATGAAGATAATTAAGGTACTTACTATAGAAAAAAACTGAGTGTTTGTTTGTGATTGTATATACCAACTCTGCATGGTTTTTCTGGGAACAATCAACTTCCGAGTGCATGGTATTTAGGTTTAGGATAAGGTCTTGCAAATCCGATATTACAATATTTAAGCCTTTGTTATTTAAACACCCTCACCGACGGCTGTCAGTGTCATAGGTATATGGTTGGTTGAGATTGGAGTCCAGTATGTTCGCATATTTATATGTCTCCACATCCATGTAAATTAAGTAATTGAAAGTGTCTATACAATTAATACCTATTTTATAGTGAAAAACATGATTAAAATTATACCAAGGCGAAGTTTATTTAATATTTAAAATAACTACGATTTAAAAAACTACTCATAAGAAGAAAAATCATCATCATAATCATATCAGCCGAAACACGTCCACTGCTGGACAAAGGCCTCCCCCAAAGGAGGATTTGCCGTAATCGCCATCGCTACGCTTGGCAGGCGGGTTGGCGATCGCAGTGTAGCTGTTGTAATGCACAGAGAATGCTGCTGCCCATTCTCTGGTGAGTCCCTTAGTCCTCTTACGACACACACGGGAAGTGATGGGAGATGGAGATGCAGTAGAAAAATACATTAAACTAAATATTTATGTTTTTGATTATTTCGAAGCTCGATAGATGGTGTTGGCGTCGAAATAAATCGCGCTATGGTTTCGTCTTTGATGTCGTCTTGAGGTCACGAGAGTCAGCCCTATGCCCGCGGTAGTAACCCCGGTGGCCCTTAAAAACGGAAGCGTCATTGTGTTGCATAGGTACTAAAAAATGATAAAATTCGTTGGGCGTGTGACAAAAATTTGCCGATCGATGGTTCGATCTCCAGGTATTATTTATTATTTATTTATTATTTATTACAATACAAACATATCATATTACAAAATAGTAATAAAATGTATGTTTATGTACTGAGAAAATTCTGCATCACCCAAACGTTGATTGGTAGAGAATGCCAATGGCATTAAGTCCGCATTTTTCATACAGTTAGCGCGGCATGTTATAAGAAGCCATAACATATTACAATATTGCAGATACTTTTGGGTTTAACTTTAGGAATGATTATCATCATGCTATACCTTCGAGGAGCACATCATGACATTTATTAAAGAACGGTTATTTCGCTCCATAATCATCTATTTATAATCGATGTGACATGTAGCCAGGCGGTTGCATCACGCCTTGCTAGAGATGTACTTATTATGTCTATTTCATTATTTATTTTTATTGTAAAACATGGAATTCAATTTGAATGTTAATGTGTTTCTACAATATTTTTATTTCCCAAAATCATGAGTAATATGAAAAAAACATCAAAATCGTTCCTAAAATACATGAAATATCAACCAATCTGGATTGATCTGGAATATTTTCGTTTCGCACCTTTTAGATCTCTTTTACTTTTCCGTAGTCACAGTTTTTTAAACTTATTTTATTATTATGAAAACGTTGCCGCACAAGGGAATTCTCCTGTATCGTGGGTGAGTTTACAAACATAAAAACTCACATACACAAACAGCCAGACCCGGAACAATTATCTGTAGGCCATAGAAATATTTGTTCCGTGTGGGAATCGAACCCGCGGCACGCAGCGCAGTAGTCAATCGCTCAACCAATGCGCCAACCGTGTCGTCAAAAGTTGAGTGGCGGCAGCTCATTGATAAATTGTTTTAAAACTGAGTCAACTCAACTCAACTTCGGGACCCCACAAACACGGCTCGGGGGTGGTCTGTAGCTATCGTAGGGATCGCCAACTGCGGTGTCGGTACTGTAATGAAGTATGGAGTTTTTTTATTCTGATTCTGACAGAGGCACTTGTGAGCATGCGCGGTGGCACTCGAACTAACGGCACAACATGTAGTGCTCCTGACTTCGTGTGAACCAGCCTGTAACTATTCTCTTTAAAGAATTGTCTGCTTTAATATTTTTTTTACGAGTAATAAAAATTATAACCATTGTAAAACTCTCAAGCATCTTTATTTTATTGACATTCGCGGAAAAGCTTCCCGCGCAATGTTAGCGGTGGCGAGCGCGAGGCAGGTGGCAGAAGGCACGAGGCGGCGCGAGGTGCGCACAGACCGCGTCGACACAAATCACCAGCACATTATGGAGCCATTACCGCCCTCTCACAATTTTGATAATCGAGTTAATCCACAGCGAGGGCCAAAAAATATGGCCCTCGTAGCTGCCAGCCCTCTAGAGGAATTGAGCACAAATTGAGTTAGCCTTGTTTAAGCGCCATTTCGCTTCAAACTTCAGAAAGTAATCTTGTTTTTTTTCGCGAGGGTCCGACACAGAGAGCCGAGAGCCATCTTGTCAATATTGATGCCTGATGACAGCGGTGTCAGTGCTGTCAGCGGTGTAAGCGGAGACAGGTCCTCAGTGTTGCTATTTGAGATACAGGGAACAAATATAAAAACAATTTATTAATTGTTGTATATCTTGAAGCTATCTTCCTGTCTCTGTCATCGTATTGTTGACGTCGATGTGCATTTTAACTCACAAGATATTTACAGTAAAGTTATGGAACTACTGTGCAGTGTGCACCCAAAGCAATTAATAAAAAAAACAGATTTACATAATAAACCTGGAACATTTCCCTAATCGGAATTGAAGCCCTTTCCGTCCGTACATATAAATATGTTAGAAAAATGCACGGTTGTTGTTGTCGGCTGAATCATGTTTGTCTGCGGACCGCAAACTTCTCGCGTCGCAACAAACGTCTAAAGTTAGGAATAAAACATGCTAATAGGCGAATGTGTACTATTATCGTTCCTAAAGTGTAGTTTGTCGCGAAGTGTCTGCTGATGCGTGGCGCGGGGCCGGCCACGGGCGCACGGCCAGTCATTTTGCACCGTTTTGTGAACTATCAACTCAGTAGATCATTAACTGTAGGAGGGCTCGCTATTATTACTATCTTATCCTTGCTATATAACCTTACAATAAACATACAAATCTATTAATTCTTAAATTTATAAAAAAATATTAAATCTATTAAAGCGATTCGTGTGATCGAGTTGAGACGGCGCGCGGTGACTCCCTGTATGAATGCGAGCAGAGTTGTTGACACTTTGGCATACAAGCGATCATTTTGATATTACGTTAAAATAAAACATTGTGGAGCAGCAATATTTGTAGTCGCTTACTATAGAGTTCTGCCCTAGCTACAGGCCAGTATTAGCCTTGTTGGAATGTATTTAGCGGGTGTCGCGTCTCGCGGTACAAGAGCGTGCTTGGAGTTGGTGCTTGGTGTGTGGAGTGTGCTCGGTGTCGCGGTGTCGCGGTGTCGCGAGTGTCACGAGTGTCACTAGTGTTCTCAACGTCTTCACCCGAGAGGACACTTAGTCAAAGCGTCTTCACTGCCGCGCAGGTTCTGAACTTTGTAAGTTGTCCGGTTATTTATTTGTCGTAGGTAGAGACTGCCTTATTGCTTCAAGTCCGCTCATGTATCATACTGTGCATAAAGTAGATTTATACAGTTTGTTAAGCAGATGCGACCTCGCAGCTTCATTTGAACTTTTGCTCAAACACTCGAGCCAGTGACGGTCACAGAGTTATCATTAGAAAGCGCAGGAGTGTGGCGAACGCCAATCAAACGCCCTGGCGATGGCGGCGCGCTGCGGCACGATACGACACGACACGCCGCGGCGTGACGCGTGATGGAGCGCAGTCGATGTGAGCGAACATTTCGGTATGATTGTGATAACGTCTCTGAGATTTATAGCTGGACGTGCGTTCGCTAACAGTGGCCGTGCGCTCTCCCTATATTTGAGGCATATGTAACTCTCACCCGTGTAGTATTCACAATGTATATAAGACTCGACATCGCCTGCGTGACACCGGTCTACTCATTAGTACAACTTCACAATATTGCATGTTTGATTAAGAGGTAGGCAGGTATAGAGGTAGGATCGTTGTAATTGCAAGTTGTGAATGCACCCGCATTTGTTATTTTACAATGGCTAGTGGTTGTGCATCAGTTAGACGCTTACCGAAGATTCACTATACGCGTGGGTATTGTTACCATGATTATGAATCTATTTATCTATATTTATATATTTTTAAACGTTGCCCCACACTAGGAATTTCTCCTGTACCGTGGGTGCGTTTACAAACATACAAAGTCACATACACAAACAGCCAGACCCGGAACAACTATCTGTAGGCCATAGAAATATTTGTTCCCTTTTCTCTTTCTTTCTCTTTTTATAAAAACGTTGCCCCACACCAGGAATTTCTCCTGCACCGTGGATGCGTTTACAAATATACAAAGTCACATACACAAACAGCCAGACCCGGAACAACTATCTACAAGGCCATAGATTTTTTTTTCCCTTTTCTGTTTCTCTTTCTTTCTCTTTTTATGAAAACGTTGCCCCACACTAGGAATTTCTCCTGTACCGTGGGTGCGTTTACAAACATACAAAGTCACATACACAAACAGCCAGACCCGGAACAACTATCTGTAGGCCATAGAAATATTTGTTCCCTTTTCTCTTTCTTTCTCTTTTTATAAAAACGTTGCCCCACACCAGGAATTTCTCCTGCACCGTGGATGCGTTTACAAATATACAAAGTCACATACACAAACAGCCAGACCCGGAACAACTATCTACAAGGCCATAGATTTTTTTTTCCCTTTTCTGTTTCTCTTTCTTTCTCTTTTTATGAAAACGTTGCCCCACACTAGGAATTTCTCCTGTACCGTGGGTGCGTTTACAAACATACAAAGTCACATACACAAACAGCCAGACCCGGAACAACTATCTGTAGGCCATAGAAATATTTGTTCCCTTTTCTCTTTCTTTCTCTTTTTATAAAAACGTTGCCCCACACCAGGAATTTCTCCTGCACCGTGGATGCGTTTACAAACATACAAAGTCACATACACAAACAGCCAGACCCGGAACAACTATCTGTAGGCAGCAGCGCGCGCTGGGGAAGCGGGGCGCGGCACGGGGGTGTTTTCATACGGCTCATTACCAACTTATTAGTGATGCTGGACTATCGAACCATTCTTGTTCAGATGCAATTCGTACTTAGAGCTCGAAGGTGAATTACAACTACAAGTTAGTAAACATCAACTCGTGTGGGACATTCTAAGTGTTGAGAACAATGCGGCAGCTGGCGCTTTGCGGCGACAAAAATACCCAAACTTTGTATTCACAGTGCGTACTAAGGATAAATTAAAAGTTTAATCCGCGCGTTGCGCCCGTACCGCTCCGCACCGCACCACTCCGCTCCGCACCACACCGCACCGCTCTGTACCACAATGTCTTTCGCGGGACGACCTCGCCTCTTTATTCGCCTTGCTAATGAAGAAAAAGAAACACAAGTTTGCAGCTTTCTTCTGAGAGCCTCCCAGAGATAAATAAACTATCAACTTGATAAATTCTCTGCTAAGTTCGGTGGCACCGCAGCCTCACTTGTCGCAACGCGTCATGCACCGCATGCTGGCTGCCTTGCTTGGAACTGCGCGGTAAATAATTGAGTCGATTGAAAGTATGCGTAGTTGTTGCTACCTGCATGCCCTGCTCTTCACAAGACACGTGTCACAAACTCACGACAGAGAAGAGGCGTATTTACTCATTATAGGTAAGTAAGATATGCTGTGAGCGAGCAGCACTGGGCGCCGGCGCTGTCGACACGCGGCCGTGGACAGCGCCGAGTCGCACCAGCCGCGCCGCGCTGTCAGAGCTACTACACCGCAGCGAGCCCGCCGCCACCGCGCGCCACTTGCTTACGACAACTGTATACTACCTACCTACCTAACTAATACCTTTCACAAGTACATACAGCACAACTGTCAGACGACAGAACTTATAACATTCTTGTGCATTCATTTTATTTGTAAATAGAAACATTGACAATATTATGCATTTATTTTGTATCTCGAAATAATTAAATATGCAAACATTGCAATATTTCAATGTCGTTTCAATTAATTAATTTGTTATGCTAATTTTGGACAGGTGTTGCTTGAATAAAATATCGTTTCTAAAAGATTTAAAAAAATATACCCCATTTTTGTCAGTCAAGCAGTTTGGTCTGGATTAGGCATAGGCAACACAAAAAGTGAGAGCGAGTTATCAATAAGCTAACTTTCCAAAACCTAGCGGCCGCACAGATGGACCCATTTTTAAATTAGTTTGTTATTATAATTAATGACCTAGTGTTATTATGATTAGAAGCGCGGCGCGGAACTCGTTTGTGAGACGCCAGTGGGCCTGAAACAATCAACATCGCGTCAGTCCCGTTGAGCTTTGTGTACTATAAACGTAGCATCGCCAATATGTTGTTTTATAAGCTAGGGCTCTATCTCGTTTTTTAATTCTTTTTAAATTGATTACGAATAAACAATTGAAGAGCCGCGACTCGCCGCGGCCGAGTGGCGAGCGAAGCCGCGCGGCGCGACGGTAGCATGGCGTACACGTGTCGGGAACTTACGCGATTACATTAAATCAACCGCGTCCGGTCATAGCTTAAAGATTAACTTCATTTTAATAACGTGCCACCGACTGAGAGAAAAGCCCGAGCCAAGTGTACCTACCCAATAAAAATAACTTTGCGTTTTGTTCCAAGTAAGTATCGGATTTTGAGACAAAAATGTAATTTAAATTTAATTTGCCACATAACGGCATTTGGTAATTAGCTTTAGGTTCAGCGGAACGTTTGTGGAATTTTTATTGAAGTCGATCAATTATTTGGCGATACGGAAAATGATGTCGAAATCAATTTGATAGGAGGGTGGGAATGGAACGACTGTAATTTGATGTAAGCGCCGCCGCCGAAGGGAAACAGAAGCCACACAAGAGAACAAGCCACCAACTCGTCAGTATATCGGACGCGAGCGCCGCTCACACACTCTTGTGTTTATAACATTCACAATCTAAATAAATATCTAATATTGATTATGCGACACGGGGTTTGACTCGATAGCTGAAGTTTGTGAAGGATGTCGCAAATCTTGTTTGGCGATGACCTTCCCCCGACACTGTCGGTACGCCACCCAGCCTCCGTCACGATAATCTGCGACATCAGTCAGAAGGCCGCGCCACTGTCGCAAAAACTTTAACAGTACAAAGTTGTAGACCACTTCAAACTTTGCGTGTTGTTAATCCAAACATTATATGTATTAATACAACGAGTTAGGCATTTACTAAATAAACCCCTGGGCCGCAGCGGGCGCGCGGCGGAGCATGCCAGGAGTTCATAAATCAAACCGTCCTTACGAGCCGCGCAAGTGATAGTGAGAGTAGACTTTCATTACAATGTACGAGTAGTTGTAAAGTAGGTGACAGATAACACTTATTACATACTTTACATAGTCACAAGGTAATGCACATACAGTATGTGTGCGGTCCCCTAACAACGCTGTGGTTGGCGAATGATCGTTAATAGCGTTGATGACAACACGCGGTCGGGCGGGCAGCCGCACGCCGATGCAGTGCATTTCTATTTGGAATAGGAGACGGAAGGAGTTCGAATCTAGTGCCCATCCCCTCCTACATGTAGTGCTACGACAACTTCGGACCGACATCTTTGGGATCGGTATCGGATTGTGCGTTAAAGCTCAAACAGCAGCAGGCGTGTACTACACTCGCCGTCACGTACAGTGCACCAGTCATTTAACGAGCTGTAGGTTATGGCGGTACTGTGTCAGTAGTTACTTCGGTACTTGGTAAGGCAAGCGCGCTCCGGGGCCCGGGGGCCTGAGTGACAGCGCACCGACTTGCTGAGCGGTTGCGCAGCGCCGCCGCGGGACGCCATGCTCGCAACCTACTGGCAGCATCGTATCAATGACATACTCCTGGCGTTTATTATGAAATACTTTACATTTTGAACCAGTTGCGTGGCTGCAGCAAGCTGAATATAGCATTTTATTAGAGCAATTCGTGCAAATAGCGTTATCTCTTTGACTGACTGATTTTGACAATCCAAAGTTGCCCATAAAATAATGGTTTAATTGAAATAAACGCTTTGAGTTTTTTGATTTATTACGTATCACTGAGGTATTTTGAGTGAGCAGAGATCATGCAGTTTCTTCACAGTTCACATAGACTGAAGTGTCTGAACGTGGAGGTATCTTACCGTCTGCCTGAGACGCATGGGAGCTATGACAGCGAGTGTACCTGCAACAAACATACATATTCATTACTATACTTATACATATTCAATCCAACTGTGTGCCGGCTGTGCCGGCGCAGCCGCTGCGGCTGCTGAGGCCCTCAAGCGCGCAAATACTGTAACCTTGTTGGGAATTTTTGAATGGAAACTTTTGAGCCGAAAGTTTGGGGTCGAAACGCTTGGGTCATGGGGTCCGAGTGCGCGTTTCCTTTTTAAGGACATATCTCGTCGACTGATCGACACTTTGCCAACCAGAGGGCTGGCTCGTTCTTTGCTCAAAGAATTAGCATTGCCGTTCAACGTGATAATGCTGTCAGGATGTCAATGCGGAGGAATACTTCGACGCCTGAGAGTATTTTGTTTTTGTATATTCATACGTATATGGTTAGGTTTAGTAGATATAAATAGTTTAAGTAAAAAGTTTTAAGTTAGTTAGGTGCATTTATTGCAATTTCATTTGATATGTTACACTATACTAATGGTACTATTGAAACAGAAACCATTTGGTTGTTCTACATATCATTACGTATTGCAGTACACTGCGAGCTTATAAGTGCAGTACAGTATATATTATGTAATTTACTTATAAGCAGTAACATTGTGAGCGTCCCTTATGTAAGTTGATAGGTATAACGCGGCGCGCCTGCGCATCTTAAAACAACGGGTTTCAGACACTGTCATGGCCGAGTAGTGTCTGCACGCGCTCACACTTGCTAGCGCAGTCCGCGGTGATCGGTGCCTGTCACTGGACGGACGGAGACTGTTTGTACTGCATTTACACTGTGCGCCATCAACGTTAATGGTTGGTAACTGTGTTGTACTGAACTAATGTAATGGTTCGCGTGGAACAGACTGCTTGAATGGAATGACTGTCATTTCGTTTTATGGATTTAATTGTAAATTAAGGCGCAAATGTGAAAAATATGAGATTATTTGTTCAACATTCAACGAGATGCGTGGGCAAGATCTTTTTTATAATTAAGTAGAAGATTTTGGCAGAAAGGTATTTCGTTATTCTAAACAAACTATTAGGTATTACAAACCGAGCATCTGGCGAAGTTATACCAGCGTGCTTGTCACAACTCACAACTCAGTGCCACGTTATCAGCAGATCAGACGTGCGACGTGCGTGCCGAGCACACATATCGCGGCGCGACGTGCGTGCCGAGCACACATATCGCGGCGCGACGTGCGTGCCGAGCACACATATCGCGGCGCGACGACGCGCGCGACTGCATCCGCGTATGACTAGCTGGTAAAGCCACCGATGGGTTCATCACGAACCCATCGGTGGCTTTACCAGCTAGTCAATATACGACAGTAACCTTGACTTAGAGATCCCCTCTCTAATTATCTTAAGCTAGACAAAAAATGGCGATTTGTTTGCGGGTTACTTTTCTCTCAATGACACTAACTTCAAGTTGATCTGTTCACACTGACACTAGCGAAATCTTAACGGGTACTTCATTAATAATGCGCTGATGAATTTTCAGCCCTCATCGTAGAACCGGGAGTTGAAAATCGGACAATGCAATAATACGTACATTCGTTATCATCTGCCTAGCTTTTTCCCTTTATTTTAAGTGAAGCGGCTGCTTACCAGACCTCCACAACCCATTACCTGGGTAACACGGTAGTTCTTGGCAAGATTGGAGTCAGATTTACTGGCTTCTGACAATCCGTAACGACTGCCAAAGATCTACAAATGACAGCAGGGACCAACGGATTAACGTGCTTTCTGAAGCACGGAGGAAACTCGGTATCTTAAGATGGTCACCCATCCACAGACCAATCTTGGCAAGCGTTGCTTAACCTTGAAAATCGGCTAGTGCAGCTGTTATTATTTAGCCACGAGCTTACATTCGTGATACAAAATTAAAATAATTATGAAGACTAGTTCTAAAAAATATATTTTCAGGAAAAGCTTGTTAAGCTGAATACTTTAAACATTAACATACATTACGCTTCCCTTTTAAAGTCTACCTACTCATCCTAACAAAGTTATAATTCATTAAACAAATCGTGACAGCTCTCACAGAGGTCTCCTAGCGCCGTAGCTCCGTAGCGCGCGGCGTAGCGCAGGACACTCGGCGTAGCACGTAGCGCGTAGCACCCTGAATTTCAAAGAGCACTAATGAAATTACGCCGGCTGGTTGGAAGGGAGTATAAACAAGCCGCGGTACCCAAGACTAGACGTCGCGGCTAGCGGCTTTCGCGCAAAACGATATGCAACAGAAAATCCACTTGCTACGGCGTTAGTAGCCGCTACGGCGTAGCTGGTCCAAATCGTAGCAGGTAGCTTGCAGTTTTATTCCATTGCAGTAAGGGCTTTTTTCACAGCCGACTTTTGGTCATTTTCAAGTGCGAGTCAGACTCGCGCACCGAGGGTTCCGATAGTCTTGATTTTTTCCGAGTGTAAAATATTTTTTATATGATAAAACAACAAATTCCAAATTTCCGGACTTTTTCCAGACGAAATTTGGCAAGAAGATAGTCTAAGATCTATCTTCTTGCCAAATTTCATGACTCTTTTATGTGCCGTAAACGGAACATAAACGGCCTTATCTTTAGATTGCTTTTTTGATTTTTTCACTGCTCCAAGGGGTGGCAGACCTGACTATTTCCTATTAATTTCAGGTTGATTCTGCCACGCGTTCCTGAGAAAAAGGGTCTTGACAGACAGACAGACGAACAACAAAGTTTTTATCGACTGAGGATGGAGGATGGATGGATGGAGGATGAAAACGTGGATTGTTGCGGTTTATTGATTCATTATTATTTATTTTTCGAGTTCGAGGGAAAAAAACAAAAGTTATGTTCGGCTACGAAGTGGGAAATCTGTTTGTCCTTAATAGAGCTTTGCAAATAACTTTCTTCAAGACAAATACTTGTGTATACAGTGTGCTGAACATACTTTATTGTAAGCCCGCACCGCTCCGGCGCCGCTCCGACCCGGACCGCCACTGAACCGTCGATATTTTATATTTGATCGACGTCTTATTTGTCGTGAAACTGGATTTTCTGAATGCCTTTCAAGAGTCGCGTCCCCTCAGCGGTACAGCGGTGTGGCTGTACACAACTTGCAAGGCTACACGTTTGCGAGTTTTCGCCGATCCACCGCACAATGCCCGCGGGAATCCAATCTACCTGTCAATAGCAGCCGCGAACCCTGCAACCTTACAACGCCTATAATACGGGTGACATTTGCATGTCGTATCGCGAGTGTTTGTCTACATTAGCATCTGCGGGTGATATGGCGTCGCACTTAATTTCGCAGATTTACTGACAGTTTACTTCGAGTTCCAGCAGAGTGCGCTCACCAGATCTTGACTTAGAAGGGCACAAACGTATGTTTTGAAAAAGGAACGCCTTAAAAGGTTAAGGTGGCTTCAATTATAGTTTGTAGTCATTACATGAAAAGGTATGGCACCATCGTAGTGTCGCTGTCGATGTTAGAGGAGAAAGTTTCAGAAGCGTAGTTGAATAGCAACAAGTGAAGGCAAGTACCTGTTGTAAGAATTTGAAAGCGGTCTGATAACGATATTTCCCAATGTCGAACTCAATTAAGAATGAAATGGGGGGAGTGCTTACTTGCAATCAATATGTGAAACCGTGCGGGTGCTATCAAGATGAAGAACTTCACAATTTTTTTGAGACTCTATGTCATTATAATGATGATGATATCCCTACAGAAGGGAAGCATTTACTGGATTTACTATTTATATTTAAGATTTTGAGATATAAAATTGACTGTCCCCAATTATTGAGCAGGATCAAAATCCGTGTGCCCACGAAAAGCCCACGAGCTCCTATAACCCCCTTACGTCCTCCGCTTCGCAGAACCGTCCTCGGTGCTAATTCTCCTATTCCCCGACTATGTAAATTATTGAACTGCTGCAGTGATCTTGTCAATGTGGACTCTGACTCACTTGGTAAGTTTAGAAGTATTATTTATAAAAACTTGCAAAATCATTTTAGTGTTGGCTTGCATGTTAATTTAATTTAATTTTTAAGACGAATAATCTAGTTATAGGTCATAATAATGTTCGGTGAGTAACTGAGAACTCACCTAATTTTCAGTGTTGTACAGATTGTTCAGCATCAATCGACAATAATGTAACGCATGGTGTGCTTACCTGTAACAAATTGGTACACTGGTCTATCAGTTTATTGGATGTATCTCGTCCTTGTACACGCGTATTCAATTGTTGGTGAGCAAAATAAATAAAATAAAATAAATTATAATTCTTGGCATATTAGTTGATTTATGCTATTTCAACAGACTGAAGATAAGTCAAATCAAGAGGTATAGGGCCTAAGCCTTTTTTAGAGCCTATTGCTTGGGGTAGAATTTGAAAACCATAATATTCTGTTTTCCAGTCCAGACGTGAGACACTCAAAATATTCACATTTCTCCCATACCAGCGCGATCGCCGCGTCATTCCTTATGGATGTTGACATCCATTGTTTTTAATTAGAAAGTTGCACAATGTCCGTTAAATCTGTGGACGTTTGCAGGATATTTCGATGTTATTTATTTATTTATTGGGCTATCTACAATTGTTACACTGTTTGTCCTAATAATCAAAGCAATATGATAGAAACATAGTGTACAATATGATGCGATACATAAAATCACAATAATAGTGCAGAAATAACACTTACAACAACTAGTAGGGGTAGTTTTGGAAACACAGTAGATACAAAGATGGCAAGGAAAAAAAAAGTCAATACGGTGGTTATTTTTGATGGACTTGGCGCTTGAATTTTTGGAGTGATGTGGAATAAAATCAATTGATTGATCGCAATTATTAAGAAGCCTGCAAAGACTGGGGATCCCCCATCCCCAGACTTAGCAGGCTTTGGACCCTGATACAGTTTTGCGAAATGGGGGACGTAATAGTTTGGTAGGGTGACGCGGATAACTGAAATGATGTTTTAGGCTATTCAGGTTTTCATGTAAGCTTTTATTACTGAAATAATAGCTTTTGCCCGCGACTTCGGCCGCGTGGAATAGTTACTTTGGGCAGCCGTTTATATTTTAATGATACATTTTTTTATAAATTGGCTAAATACAAAAGTTCATGGTTTATTTTCAATAATAACGTACTCCCTTACAAACTTTCATCCCCTATTGCAACCCCTTTAAATCCATTTCTCAACAAATACGAATCTTAGATACAAATTTTTAAATATCAAAATCGTGTTTTAATTAATTAATTTAATTCATTCACCTAATTCATTAACTTAATTCACCTATTGAGAGAAGTTGTGAAAAACTACGACTGGTAATCTTTATTATTTATTTTGGTCAATATTTGTACCAAATTTCAAGAAAATTGGCTCAAGGAATAAGATTTTTCATACAAACTTCCAACCCCTATTGCACCCGCAAAGGCGACGAATTTTCAAAAATCCTTTCTTATCGGATGCCTACATCATACAAAGAACACTCCCTCTAAGTTTTAGGTCTCTACAATCAGCGGTTTAGGCTGTACGTTGATTCGTCAGTCAGTCATTCAAGACAAAGCTTTTTATATGTATAGATAATGACAATGTATAGTGATAATGATAATGTATAGTGGCAGGACTACATGCGTATTGGCCTTTTGCAGAGTCTCATAGAATGTGTGTTCGTTTGGTTGACGTTAGTTCGAATTCTTGTAACTTTTAAAACAACGGGACCATGTATTATAATAAAGTATAGCATTTAATTTAGTGTAAAAAATGATTAAATAATTTTTGTGGTCATTAATTTGCGCTGTGTGGTGCCGAGAGCGTATTAACCCAAGGCGTTCAGTTTCAGTAAGGTGTTAACGTTAGTTCTATATCTGTCGCCGTATAACTTATGGGTTCCTAGTAGCTGCGGGTGGAGGGGCGGAGGGGCGCGACTCCTAAAACTCTCGTTTCAGTTTGTTCGCAAGTGTCCCGCCACTCGCCACACACTTTCAGAAGCCAGTTTTTTTTTTTAAACTTTGTCCGAACCTAGGAATTTCTCCTGTATCGTGGGTGTGTTTACGTTCCGTGCGGGAATCGAACCCGCGACACGCAGCGCAGCAGTCAATCGCTCAACCAACTGTGCCAACCGTGCCGCCTATACCTAAGTGTTTTTTTGTTGTGCAAATGTTTGGTATCTTTTATACATGTTTGATGCGTCATTTCGGTTTCAATACTGCCCCCACACACTTACAAATTGACATAATAACGACTCCAGTTCTAGATCAAACTTAAAATGTTTATTGCCTTTAAAAAAATATTCGACATTTGTCAATTTATTTAACTGAAATATTTATTCCGGATCAAGATAAATAATCTTTACTAATCTTTATATAATTGCTTCTCTTTGTAATCTTTACTAATATATTTTTTAATATTATAAATGCGAAAGTAACTCTGTTTGTCTGTCTGTCGCGCTTTCACGCCCAAAATACTGAACCGATTTAAATTTTATTTAAATTTCATTTAAATCGGTTCAGTATTTTATTATATATATTTTTCAGGTTGCCTGAGCCTGAGAATAGTCTACTTTTTAATGCGAAAAAAAGGTTTTAAGCGGTTGAAAGGGGGGATGAAAAGTTGTGTGGAAGTATCGTCATTTTTTGAGTTAGAAGCTTTTGACTAATTTTCTAGGCTGTTGGTTCGATATAAATAAATAAGACAGCAAGTCGCGGGCACAGCTAGTAGCGCTATAAATATATTAAAGCCTGTGAATGTGAGCGAGAGGCCATTTAATATTCACAACGACGGAGCGATTGCACTACAGAGAAGAGTTAGTGGGTGCCACTAACAGTGATAACAAAAGGTTAACAGTGAAGCTTGCTTTCAAGCAAACATCGCTGTTATCAAGAGTCTGATAAAACTTCGTCTTCTTTTCAAGTTAGTTGTTAACTGCTTAGATTATTTGGGGCCAGTAGGTGGCAAGGTTAATTGCAGAATTGATGGCATTAAGTCCCCCCAAGGAACAGGTTTATTGGCACCTGCAGGCACTCTAACTTGGCTCATGTTCTGAGCAGGGTCAGCGCGCTCACATTCGTTAGGTCACAATCTCACAGAGTCACATTCCGTTTACGTTTTACTTTAATACCGCTTCTGGGTAGCGGTGGACTTACTGGTATCAGTTGAGTGGGTTGGCCTCCACTTGCACGTCACATAAGTTCTCCATCAAGCGCCGCTCAGTGGAATCTGAGCATGTTTGCGGAGCGCTGCGAATCCGCGATTGCTCCGCTAAATATATTTCAAACACTTTTTAAATCACTATCCATTTTTGGGCTTTGACTGCAGTCGGGTAAAGGGCTATTTAATTGTAATACGTAAACTGAGTTTAGCGTATAACGATTTAACATCAAGAGCTTTGAAGACTTATACTCGATCACAAATGTTGCAATTAGGTTAATCTATAAGTAATGTTCATTTGACAATTTATCGAGAGTTTAAAATCTCTAAAGATATTTTGTAATCTTACGTAGTTTGCAATTATCCGGTGACATATACATATACTTAATATTATCAATGCGAAAGTTTGGATGTTTGTACGTAACGGATCTTGATGAAATTTCTCAGAATAACAAACAATATACTTTTTATCCCGAGGGTATGTTCCTATGGGAAAATTTTCGATATTTTCGTGGGCGGAGCCGCTGGCGACGGCTAGTTGAATATAGTTTTTCATATTTATGTTAATTATGTTAGAGTCCACACAGTCCACACTGCCACGAGCACCACCATAGCCCCGCGTACTGTACTAGTGAGGAGCGCCGCGCGAGTCCTGCACCTGCAAGTGTGCCGGTCTGTTTGAGTAGAGATCGCCGAACTTTTCGAATAACCGCGAGTTGTCTATTAGCGAGCGCGCCCAACGCTTTGTTTGCACTGCTAACAACTCGCACCCTCATCAGCTCGCCTTTACACACGAATATCAGCTTTACTAACAAGAGTTAAGGAATAAACTCATTTGTGAAAAATGGGAAGAGTGGCTATACGAGCTACCTTCGGGGTAATTTCTAAAATTGTGCCACAAACTTGCACTCGACGGGAAATGTCTTTATAGCAGTGGTAGTGCCTGGCAGAGCGTGCGGGGACAATGCTATTACAAGTTATTCTAAGTACGAGAGTGAACCGCTTCTTACAGTACTTAGTGCCACGAAGCAGGACATAATATCGCTACTAGGCAACTAATATTAGTAACTAATATAGTTTTACTCCCAACGTCTACTTATGTTGTACCTACACATATTATAATGAACGGTGGCCGAGCGGCGGAGATGAGCTCCTCAAGCTGTTGGAACTTTCTACCGACACATCCATCTGTTGGACAGAGTTTTTTTATAACGTTGATTTTGTTGCATCATAGAACAACGCAACACAGAAGGGCCACTTCCACTTCCATCGAGTGTGAGACTTCACAAGCACCGCTGTGTAGTGAGCGTGACAGCCGCTCGAAGCTGTTTGTCCACATGACATAAGACTGGATACAGTTTTATTAATTTACGTAGAACCCTAAAAAAACGCGAATATCATGAGATAGTTACCTATCCAAGTTATACAGTCATCCAATACGTGTACTGTAAGCGAAAGCAGAACGTTTAGCGCCATCATGTGATTGTTCCGGCGCGGCGGGCGCGAGGGAGTCGCGCGCCGCTGTCTTCTAGCGACACTCCGTAAGCACAATATGCACGTATTTACTGATGAGTGCAAATCTTACGGGTGGAGGTGTTTCTTGAAACTATTTTGTAAATCTTTAACTAGAATTTCGGGGTAGGGTATATTTAAGATGTACCTATGTACTGTGTGTGGTTGTCCACAATGCTCGTTCCAGTAGGTATCACCTTGTTCTACGGAACGTCATAGTTGGCACCGTCTAACTATACCCACTGCTGCACTACCGGTCGGCGGCACTCACCTGACGTCTACGCCACGGATGTAACAGCGATCCTCTGTCACACTCCCAGCAAACCCCGCTGGTTGGCACGACCACGTGGGCCCAGTGTCAGGAGTCAGGTGACAACACTGTGATAATGTCCGCGGTTGCCTGTACCCGCGCAATGAGCTCGAGCTCATCCGGAGCGTGTGGGTAGACGGGGCCCATCGGGCGCAGCGGCACTCGACGACCTATTATTTTATGCAAACGACGCGTCCCGCCAACTTCACAATTATTATTTGTTCAAACAGATTGTTTTCACAGCAAAATTCAATTCAAATTGATCGTTCGCGACTCTGGGTGCGCGCACATAATGAAAGGGGCTTAATACGGTATCGGTAAACATTAGCATAAAGTATTCGCAAAAATTGCGTTCCGGGGTTGTGGCA
>NDFZ01004690.1:0-12730 GCA_002192655.3 Mamestra configurata | reverse complement strand
GCTCGCAGTATTTAATACAAGGAGCCATACATCACGCGCGCGACCAATAATTAACATGAGACGAAGAGGCGAACGACTCGCAATTAACGTCATCTCATCTCGATGCAGGACCCGCACGAAACAAAAACATTCAAAGAAATAAAAGTGGGCTTTAAGGTAATCCGGTAAGATTTAAATTCCGGCGTTAACTTAATATCTATCTCCGAGGTATCTCCGCGCTGGCGGCGTGCCAGGCGCGGGCGGCGGCGGCGCGGGCGAAAAATAGCGAAATGCCGCGAAAGGCACTCCACAAGTCCACACTGCGGCACACACTCGGTTTAAACTGCAGAAGCTCCACTTTACGTAACCAGGTTGTTGTAAACGTTGAACAAGAAACCAGGCGTTTGTAATTGTTCGTCCTGAAGGTTTGAGTTTCGCCTTCTGCAAGCTACCGCCACTCAGCAGCTCACCTGGTTCTGCTATGAGGCCCTCAGGACAGGTTTGCACACAGCTTTCTGATTATACAATGCCGTATTACGGTCGCTGCCATATTTCTTTGTTACGACTATTGCTGAAATAACTTGTGTTAAATGTTTCACAAGTACTTGCAGCCTGTAGGCAGCCACTAGCTATCAACTTGAGGATGTAACAGATATTATAATAATGATGTAAGACACGCAATGTTAACTTTGTAGAAGGATGCCTCAGCCACTGATGTTCTTGTCGACGAAGTGCCTAGATAATTTATTACTCTTCTCGTCCTTACATTATCTTCTAAGCTGCGTGCGACATACATTTCTTAACCGGAGGATGTAAGTTTAGTTATCTTTCAACAGTTACAAGTGAACCCACTTTACACGCAAGCATTCTATTTTCATTCCATTTCAAACATTTTTGTCATCCCAACCGTATAAAATTAATAAGTCGACTCTCCATCGAGCTACTTTGGGGAGTTATTAAGTTTCGTGACAGTCGTGAAATCATAACAACTTCGTCTATTAATACACGTCACTAGGCAGCGAGGCGGCCCTTTACTTTACATTCATGAAGTTTTTACAAGCGATTAAAAAAAAACGTGCGTGACGCGCGTCAGTGACGTCACACGTGCCACCGGGTGGCTAATTGGACGCGGCGGCGATTTGTCACCTCTCACTTAAGAGTTACGGTCTAACGAGAAGTTAAGCACGGAAGTCGAACTAATAAATCTTCTAGTAATTCCTCATACTCGTATTTTAGGAGAAATAGAGCGGATGGACACACTGTCGCGAAGACATAATTAATCTATCTCAGATGATATGCAAAGTGCGCGATAAGTGCGTGATCAGTGTCCGCAGACTAGCGAGATGTGCGGGATGACGCGGGACATATCGCGCGGCGCACGTCGCCTGACGCGTGAGCCTGACACGACAGGCGAAGACACGCGCGACGTGAGCCCGACGCGACCCGCGCTACCTTTACTCCTTGTTTTGTGGCTGAGCCGCGACAAATTAATATTTGTAGAAAAAGATCAAGCTATCGACTGCCGGGCGGAGTGAGAGGTAGGGGGAGGAGCACAAATCGCAATAAAACTGAGATATGGAGCAATAATCCTCGGCGGCGATATTAAACACTGCTCCAATAATTCACAGCGGTGCGGTAATACTGCTGGCGTCACGCCGGACGGGCTGCATACACTCGAGAGCTCTCGGTGACATTGGCTGACTGGACACAGCAAGCTGTCCTCACAAAATAAAGAAAAAAACATTAAAAGAAATGAAAACTCTTGTTTGCCCGACAAAAGGATACTTATTGACGACTTAAAGATTCGAATAAATTTGAAATTGGATTTTACAGTTTAAAAGTAGTTCCACACACACAGCGTTTGCCTGGGAATGCCTTAAACTAAAATGTTTTATTTTAAAATTCGCCTCCACAAAAATATTCATTATAAATAACAACAAGGTTTTATAAACACGTGCCCACTTTTTATAATAACATTATCGAGATTCCTTTTGTCTCGGAAAAACAACATCAAAGTGAAAAACAAAAAAAACGTGTGCGTAGCGTGTAGCCGCTGGCCGCGCGACTGTGTCGCTGCGACTGGCGACTAATCGCGCCGCATGGAGTCGCGAGCGCGACCCGCGATGACAAGCCGTAAATAAGCGCGACGCCAGTTTAATGGCGCTGCGATCTTATTTAAGCGCTGTGGCATTTCAGTGACGCCGACGCTTTGTGACGCGTTTTTATATGTAAATAAAACAATACCAGCACGCTGCACGTATGGGTGAGTGCTTAGTGATGAACGGCTATTGAGGATCGAATTTGACGACAATTGATTGCGCACGCTTTTGTCTACTATAAAATTCACACATCGTATTATGTTTGGATCTTTTCTGGTTCCGTGTTATCTAGATGCGGTCAATAAACAACTAAAACATTTTTTCAAGCTGGCATTGCATAATTTAATTATAAAAGTTGTTGTTTTTACTAACTCCTTAACTTATATAAACCAGTGGTTTCCAATCATTATTTGACACTTAGTTTTCTTTGTTGCTAGAAGGGACCAGAAATCAAGAAGAAAATTAAACTGCGTTTATCTTAAAGTAAACTGTAACGTAGCATGGCTATAGTTTGAAATCTAAAGTAATAAGCACTGATAAAAACTTAAAACAGTTTGTATCAAAGTTATTTTTGAGGTGAAAAGATTGACATTTTAAACCTTTCGCGGCCCATATTTTGGCCCTTGCAAACTACCCGTGGTGGTCCGCTGACGACGGGTTTGAAACAATGATCTAAACCTTCAGATTATTATTGTAGAACCTACAATGTAGTACTTTCTAGCTTGCTGTACAGGCTGACATATGAGCCACATATCACTAAACAACGGAACTCAACAAATGGGAAAATTTTGAGCAAATATTTTCGTACATTCCAAGACATTAATTCGAAGACTGACTTAGCTGACGTACATCATAAATGTCTGCAGTTCTCATAGTTCTATAGTAAAGCACGAAGACGTGATCTGTTTTATTCGTTGAAACTCGCGTCGGTCTCACACAATCACACTAATGCAATATATCGCAGCATACTGTGCTTGCGTATCGTGGCAGAGATACTCTTGACTAGTGATCCAATAGTCCAAGTACAGAACTCGAACTGTCTTGCACTAAGGACTCAGTACCTGTTCGAGACATTATATTTTCTTTGATATGTGTACGTCCAGAATACCTAGCTGTATACTTTTACGACTCTCTTAATATATGGCCGTGTTAATCTTTAGGGCCTGCCTAGTCCGTAAAGCAATGGAAAATTGACGAAAACCTGGCGCGGACGGTAAAGGGTGCGCGAGCGCCGAGCAGGTACGGAAATGACGGGCGCAAGGCACACACGAGGCGAGGCTTTCGGTAGCGTGGCGAAGGCGATTGTCAAAACGTCAAATATTTATGGGATTGACAAATGCTGTCAAAATATCACGTATTCAATCGCTTATATTTTGGAATTTCGACAATACCCATTGCTAATAAAATGGCACTTTGCCGATCGTCTTTGTTTGTAAATTATTCTGACTGACGACTTTTTGTTTGGATGTTGATCGAATACCGAGGTACCAACGCTTGCAGCAGCCTCCCGCCGGCAGCCTCCCGCCGCTCGCGCGGGATGCCGAGCGCGCCGCCACGACCGCGTCATTACCTCAACATGCGCACTAATAACCGCAACCAGCCACTGACTACCCGCACTTAGGGCCCACGCACACGACACACTCTTTGAGCTTGATTTGCGTCGAAACGTACAAAAAACCAGCGAATTTTGCGTGAGTTGTGTTTTTTTTCAGCAGCAGGTACTTACCACATTTGAGAGCCAATTCTATCATTGAAGGGACAATAGAATTATATAACAAATCAGAATAGATGACAGTAGGGATGGAACTTCAGCGTCGAAAGAAAAAACGAACCATAAAACAAATATTTTGGACTCGCTTTAGTTGTTGGTCTTGTGCGACTTGTTCGCAACAAGACGAACAACTAAATAATATTAAGTGATTAGATTTGATCTGTGCGAGGCGAAATAGGATCCTATCGTAGCATGTGCTACGATGTTTTAGGATTCCGTATGAAACTACGTATGATACTCCATATGAAAAACCCTTTAAGTATAAGATCACTGGAATTTGGAACTAAGTGCAGCAACCGTTTGATACCGTCGTCGCACTCTGGATCGCTCAGTTTGTGCTCTGCGTAGATCCTTAGCGCGCTTATCCGCAGTGCGCGCTCAACAGATAGGTATGCGCATGAATCGACAAAAAAAGTAATACCTCTGACTGCAATGAAATAAATCGCATGAAATGCACTTTTAAACATTAACGCTCTTTGCGTTTTTTACAAACAAACTGAAGGATGTTCCTACTTAGTACAAAGAAACGGATCGAGGTGCATTCCAAGAATAATGCGCTAATTAAAGATCAATTTAACTTATGCGTACGTACGTAGGTACGTTTAATTACTTCCCTGTTTTGACAGTCAAACTTAAAAGTTTAAGGCCACTACTATTTTTTGGCTTATGAATATTTCATTTCTAAAATCCTCGTAGCAACTTTTCTAGCACTAGATAACCTGCCATAAGGTAGAGTTAACACTAGCATTTATTCGACATAGGGCCTTCAAGGCAAGTCATGTTGTGTTGACGTCTGCAGTTTGCAGTTAGGGGCGGGGCGCGGGCGGCTATTCACTCAGCAGTCAGCCGCCGGACGTCGCAAACGCTCTAGAAATGTCGCCAATACGTCACAAGGACCACTCATTGTTCATGTTTACGAACAAGTGTGCAACCAGTGCAACACACACCATGTACGGTAGAGAGGACTTTTAGAACCGGTACGCGATTAGTTTAGTGTTTCCTCGACTGCGAGGTACAGTTGGCAACGGAACTGAAGATATTTTTACCGTGGCATCGAGTTGTAATCTGCACTTTAATTAACTTTATTGTTTTCTTTTTCTACACAATAACTAGTCTGTTACATGTCTACTGACGAGTAAAATAAGTTATCCTTAGAATGTCCAGGCCGGCTCACACTTTATTTCTTACTTGGTGTAGCGTCAGGTTTGCGGAGTGTGTTACTTAGTGCGCTGCCGCTGTGTCCGCGTCTCGGAGCTGCGGAGGGCGCCCCCTGGCGGCACTAATGAGTAAATAGCTGACCGCGAGGAATTTAATATATCGTCCCCGAACCACCGCCCAGCCGGGGGGACTGTTTGTTTGTCTTCCCACAATGCTAACTGCTTCCATAACTGTTACTTGCTAAAGCTTTACTGTCCAGCAGTCTACTGATACTTGTATATCTAACTTATATCTCACATGTGTGTGATTCACTGATTTTTTATAGGTACGGATATAACAAAGTAGTGTGTAGAAATTTAAAATACATGGAATGAATGGTCTTTTCAACACTGTTTTAATATCAGAAAACAAGAATAAATAAACTACCTTGTTGGCATGCGGTAACATAAGCTTAACAACAAGCAATGACGTGAAACGAGAGTGACATTAACATAATCGAAGTCAGAGTCCCATGCATCGGCGAACGATGACACAGTTACAATACAACAGCAGCGACTTAATTAATACAGCACATCATCGATCAAGTGATCCGTATTAATGGACGCACAATTAAAACAAAGGCTTGCGTTGAAAAATATGAAACTGTGCGGAATATCCCGCAGTAAGTTATCTTTACTGCGGGCGGGCGAGCGCGGGCGACACCGCGGGTCGTGCCGAGCGATCCAATTAAGCGGCGTGTCGCACTCACTATAAAATAGGGAGCGATTCTAAAAATCCGGCGCGAATTAAATACATACGCGCGTGCAACAATACGCGGCGTGCAATGATATGCGCACTTGTGCCGGCATCGTTGTGATGGTTTAGGAATGTGTCACGGTGTGTGAGTTGCGCTTGTTCCAATGCTAAGCTTTCCATTCCATTTGTTTTTAAACTTTTCATACACAGATTATCCACAGTTACACAATATAGCTGGTGCGCCGGGTGCGGGCCAGCCCCAATGCTATTCTGGCAACGATCGCCAGCAGGCTGGACTGCCCTTATGTCCGGCATCGCTGTGGCAGGCATGTTGCTGTTCCAATGCCGGAACATTATAATTATGTAGTGTTTATTTTTATGACCAATTATGTGAATTTGAATGAATAAGTTTAATTTAATTGAATGTCTTGTATGTTTTTTGAAGTGAAAACTTCTTTAGGCGCGTTGGGCATTTTTGAGATGGGAAAAAACGTGTATAACGTGTTATTCTAGTAGTAGTCGGGTTTTTAATTATGAATTTATGTCTTATGGATCTTTCTAAGGGGATTAATAAAGAGACTTACCGTTTTCGAGATTTTTATGATTTTATATCTCGAATCGAGGCGCGCTGGGCGTTTTTGCTCAAGTTTTCACTTCTGTCGTCACTCCCAGAGTGCCACTGTTTTTTTTTTGTTACTGACATTATGTGCCTTATAATTAATTAGTATGTGTCTCGATTAATAAATAATAATAATACACCAACCCACTATGGTAATGAGTAGGTATCATGTGTATGACGAAGATATACAAATGGACAATACCTAATGGTGTACCCAGGCAATTTTTTGAGGAATTATTGTTCGGCAACACGGATGGATCAATCTGGAGCAATGTGGAGCAACTTCAATATTATTCGACAATTGTTTCGGCAATATTATTTTTTCATATCGCTCAATGTTGTCATTGCAAAACACTTTGCCAAATTGAAGCGTCCTGCCGTTGCAGTAAATTGCTTGATATTTTATGAAGTCACAAGCAACCAGTATTGCTTATAAATTGATAAATTTTCATTGCCCGTGTAAACGTACCATAAGATGTACAATAGGCAAACAAAACAAATGAGTTAAAATGACGACGCTCAATAAGGATGCCTACACACGAGCCACCAGATACCACGCACCCTTGTCGAGCGACGCGACAAAAAGTTTTTCAATTAGTTGACCAAAACCGCGCGCCCCACACTAGTGCCATCGCCTGATACGTCCGACTCCATCCACTTTTATACTCCAAATTAAATTAGTTTTCCACCATACGAATACCTAGCTTGTCTATTGGTTTTGTCCGTATAGGTACTCGGCTATTTGATCTGCTAAAAGCATTTTAAAGTTTCCAGTTGTAGCGGAGTGTATCACGCTCACGCTACATCGACGATATACGAGACGGTGCGCGGTGCGCGGTGCGCGGTGCGCGGTGCGGCGATGTGCCTCGGTTTGTTCGCGCAAATGTATGAGTGCCTTGTGTTTTCTTAACCGATACATAATTTGTATTGTTTAACCTTAAAGCAATTATAATCAAATACTAATTTATACTACAAAAAATACGTTTTCAAATACCTAACGAAAATGGGTTAGGTGATGTCTTTTATAACTCGACAAAGATAATAATTACGATTCCGATACAGACATCATCATAATATATTATTTGTAGGTAGAGGCGAAACGTCCGTCGTTCACATAAATTTTCAATATAGCTTCATTTGAGAAAACTATTAAGATTATAATCGCGGCGCGCATCTTTAATGCGTCAATTTGTATGCGCGCGTGTGATCTCCTCGCGATAGATAAGCGACGCGCCGCCTACGCCGCACTAACTTCGGCTATTACGATAATTACAACGTTATTTCTTCGTAATTGACATCCGAAGACAAAACAATCTCGAGCGCATGTAAACTCACTAAAGCCGAGTATTGACACGCGCGAGCTGCGGACGCCCCGCGGCGACGCTCGCGACGCGACCACTGACTGCGTTGTAACCTCCGCCGACTAGGTAATGAAAATTATTTAAAATCGTATTAAGACATAAAATACACGGCTGTGTAGTGTGAGTGGGTGTAGGGTTTCGGTTAATATTATAATAATGAACACGCCTCATAAATTACAAACATTCGTAGATTAAGACACAATTAGTTATGGAACCTGAAAATTTAAAGTTTCGAAACGCGCAACTGTTGTTTGTCGTGGACTGTTGGCTTAAATCTAGGGAATTCAGAGATATTCTTTCGGTAAGTGTTTTGTTTGCTATAGGAGATAATACACACCAATTAATAGGACGTCATAGTACCAGGTTTAGTGCGAAGCAAGTGCAGGCGCACCAAGTACGATCTAGCACGAGTTCTCCCGAGTCCGCCCGACGCAGCGCGGCGGGCTCCGAATGCCGCCGAGTAAATTATGTTATAGGAAACTATGTATTAGAGCGAAGGAGTGTCGTGAGCCGGTCATGTTTATAGCCGGCTTGATGTATTATAATTCATTACCGGTATAAATTACTCGCCGCCCCGTGTTATTACTGGCTTACATTAATTCGTCAAGTGTGGTCCGCCCCGCCCACGCGTCAGCTTCAATTAAATAATATTAGTCGAGACAGCCGAACTGCTCCGACCGCTCTCGACACCGCACGAGCACATGGAGAAGACCCACTTCTACATGAGAAACTCTCGTGCTACTACTAGTCTACGTTGGGTTTGCATTGAAACATTTCCGCTTTACTTTACTACACTTGTTTGCGAGTGGCTCAAAAACCATCAGGTTTTATTCATTAAAGTGTTTATAGGTTTGTTAATGTACACACACCATTTCTCTGCAAAACTCCTAGGGAAGGAGTGGATCTTCTGCAGCCTTAACTTTGTAATAACAGCAGGACCATTTACTTGACGCAGCGCACAGAGTTTGATTAACTGTCCCGGACAGGACGGCACTGGCTCGTCCCGCGGCTACACTCGTAATAACACGCTATCATTTACTGGTTCTATAGCGAAGCCTTCGAAAGTACCGATACGTCGGGAACTATACGGTACGGTAAGAGTATCTGATATGGGAGCCTAAACCTTTAGTATGATGTTCATGACAGAGGACAAACGGAAATTAATATGTCAGGAAAGGAAATACTGTGAGTTTGTATGTAGTGAGGAGTGAAATTAAAATGGAAAGCGATGCGTATAAACAGTGCGAGTTACTGCTAGAGCGGAGAGTGGTGTTGTGGCGCCGCCCGCGCCTTGTGTTGTGTAAACACGGCAGACTAGAATCTAAGTCGAGACTAAACAATGATCGACTTGTCCGCGAACCACTGCCATATTGCACAAATAAATGCATTCTAAGAACTATTGCATAGCTATTTAAAATGAGTTGATTACCAGGAATCTCGAAGTTTCGTAAATCATATATTCGTGTTTCTACCATAATATCGCTTTAACTAATTTCACGATTTATGTACATGATCGTAAAACACGAAGGCCAATTCTCGTACTGAAACATTCAAATTGTGGTCGCAATATAACTCAGCAAAACTTGACATAGAGTTTCGCTGACTGACCAGTATTTAAAAGTAGTAGTTTTTAATAGATTGTGACTGAGATGTGAATGCAAACGTTTCTTGTGCCATCCAACTTCATGAGGATTACCGCTGCGAGGGGCTGTGCCCCACTGGGTTGCGGATCTTCACCGATGGATCAAAAATAGGTACTGGCACGGGTGCGGGAATCTTCTCAGAGGATCTCAACATTTACATCGCCACACCACTGGGGGTCCATATCACAGTGTTTCAAGCTGAGTGCATGGGCATTTCCTTGGCGGCTTTAGTCATCCTAAACAGGAAAGTTAGGACCACTCAAAACGCATACTATCGGACAGCATGGCCGTTCTGCAAGCTCTGGACAGCCACACAGTTGACTCTGGGCTGATCCTCGAGTGTCACCAACGTGTGAAGCAGGTTGGTAGATACAACAAAGTAACCATTCAATGGATCAAAGGACACAGCGAATCCCGAGGCAACGATGCAGCGGACGAACTCGCCAAAAGGAGTTTGAGTGTAGCAGCGATAGGACCCGAATCCATCCTGGCACACACACTCCCCTTTTGATATCTAAGCAACCTGGTAAGGAAACGCACCAAAGATAACCATAACAAGCTGTGGGTTGTCCACAGTGAGTGTAGGCAGGCCAAAGAGGCACTTCCCTTTGTTGATGGCCGATTTGCGAAAAAAGCCATAAGACTGGCTAAACAACAGTTGCGTACAGTCACAGCCGTCACAACTGGCCATGGGTCTTTTAATAAACACCTCTATATCATAGGAGTCACTGACAGCCCTTTCTGTAGAGCCTGCATGGAGGAGGACGAGACAGCAGCACATCTGCTTCTAAGCTGCCTGGTAGTCGCGGATTACAGGGCTAAATACTTTGGAAACCCAGGTACCCTCTGTGAGATAGTTAGTAACACTAAGGCGTTGCTGGCCTTCCTTAGGGAGCTGGGGTGGATCGAATGGCAGTTTTGTCCCACCTGCATGCAAAATGCTTAGTCATGGAGTTGCGGAAACCAGCCCGATTTACATACATACATACAAAGTATCTTGTGAAATCTATATCTATTATTATGTCTGTAACACAGCTCCTTAAAACTCCACTTAATGATCCAAGACTAGCCGTCGTTATAATAAGCCGTAGTAAAACTATGACACGCGCGACTTCTTGACCGATGCGCGCAACTCTTGCGCAGACTCATTGGGAAGCTCTCGTTTTGCTCTCTTACGATTACCTGGAAAGACATGGCTACGTTAAACTGAACGCATTTGAGTTGGTCTCCTTACAACAAAATTGAATCTTATCTAGATCTGTGGATTTTATCTTTTCCTTCTCGGAAGCGATCCCGAGATGATCCGAACATACGATCCGAATGATAATTGAGTCAAATTATTACTTTTGACAATGTAATTTCTTGGAAAATCTTTATTTTTGTGTAGAAGTGTTTATCAGGTTGTTTATCCGATTGTATCTTTATTTATCTATTTAAAGTTTATGTAAAATAATGCATAGGCGGACGAGGCTGTGGTAGGTGAATTTTGAAGTTAGAATAGAATTTTGTTTCGGAAAGAATATACTTACAAATAATATATGTGTATATAATACTAATAAAATACAAAGGTAAAATATTTATATGCCAAAATAATAAATATATTTTTTCTAATATCCTTTCGACTAAGAGAACTCATATAATTCGTAATTATGTCGAAGACCAAACTAAGAATGACAGGCTTTTGGAATGGAAAATTTGGAATCAGCCTTCTTGATGCCAAGGGGTTTCGTTTCATAGTTACGCAATATACACACAATTTTAGATGTATGGATAACAGGCTGGAGAAGCCTTCATACGTCTAAGAGAAGCGTGGAGACTTGAACACCAGAGCAGTGCAACTGCCGTCGAGCATCCCACCTGATTTCGATGAAGCCAGTTTGCCTCGCGTGTGGCGGTATAGATGTCGCCCGTCGTTGAATAGTTATTATAATTTGTATTGATACGTTTCAATGCTTGTAATTACTGCTTGTAGCGGTTATTGGAACACAGCTGCGCCGGCTCGAGCATGATGGACTTCGCATTAACTGACTACAGCTGCGGACTGCGGCCCCACAGCGCGCTGAAGCCGAGGCTTTCTGCTATAAATCATCGCTGTTTCTTGTTAACCTGTTGTGCTTTGCTAGCGATTATTAAATTAACATCTCAGTTTAGTTACACAGAGACAGACATTGTACATGACGTTTTATAGTTAACTAGATCAATTTAGCTTTAATATATCTCGTGCATACGATACCTTTTTGAAAACCTTTTACGAGGTTTTACCACCTAAATCGTGATACCGTTGTTATGGCGCATTTAAAAAAAAAAAAAGTATCCGTAAATATCGACGACGTAGTGCTGCCATGGTTCATCTCCTTAGTGTTGCTGTTACAATCTTCCGGAAAAGATGACTGTCAATCAACATAATTTCCTTTTTATTTAAACATCGTGGAAGACTGAACTGTAGGTCATCATCGCACACCGTAAGCCGCGGACTTTTATTTGTACTCTGCGCGGCAGCGTGTGGGCGCGCGCCGCTTCATGCCAGTTAATCCGTCACACCGTAACGGTTCGTTCTAATCCCCACGGTCGTCCGGCTCCCATCCATCATCAGCGGTGCCGGACAGCCGGACAGGCGCAGTGTCTGGCCCGAATGTGTCGCACTCATAGACTATTCATCAGACGGATCGGACTGGAGCTCACCTGTATGTGCGTGGGGGACTCATTGATTGTTGCGCTATTAACATCAATCCTATCTCCCTAGGACGTGGCTACGTTATTCGACCTCGATTCAGACACCTCAGACATCAGTCTTGTTTACTTGGTAATGTTTTGATTTGACAACAATTCTGTCGCCGTCCTTCATTGACTGTAGTAACCCATCGGAATGCCAGAAATGAGTACTATACCGCAGTGGTAGACATCAGCAGTAGGTATAATTAACTAGCGTCCTATTGTACATCAGCGTGTCCGCGGTCCGATGACGCGTGCCGGGCGCGCCTCGCATGCCGAGCGTACGCGCCCAGTCCTATATTATATAGGACGTGCGAGTGTACGGTGAGTGACGCACTCAGAAGTCGCGAATGTTTTTGATGTACTCCTTCGTCGAGACATACCGTCTGCGAGGAATAAGGAATGCGCTATTGACCCAGCAATGAGTAGTGTAGGATTAGAAACCAAGAGGTATTGTATCAGAGAGTAACCCTATACAGAGAATAATAGTATTTTTTTAGGAAAAGTGTAACAATTTCGCGAAAATAAAGAAAATCCCATGAAATGGTTATTTGTGCTGTTTTACGAGTAGCGCTCGCGGGCAACAGTTTTAATAGTCAATAGTCAATAGTCAAAGCATTTATTTCAAATAAACCATTATCAGGTACTTTTGA
>NDFZ01004689.1:124138-136712 GCA_002192655.3 Mamestra configurata | reverse complement strand
CCCATAGTGCTTACGTAATAATTGAACGGCCCCTAAAGAGTATTTTTTGGAACAGCAAGGAAAGTTAACAGGAATTGTTACAAGGATCAAGGAAACAGCCAGCCTTGGATACAGTGTTGCCCAGTCATTGGGTTATGGAGGTCGAATAGGCACTTGCTTTATATAAAATACTTTGGAAAATAGTTTTAAGTTATGTACAGTGATCAGATAATCGAGGGCTTATATACCTAAACTTCTTCCCATGAAATAATAATATGGACATTCCTTTCTGAAGAAATAATAGAAATACCGGGTTCCCGGGATTGAATAATTATAGCAGTGGTTATTTTGATTTAGTATCTTTATTTTATTAAAAACAAATGGAATACCTATAAAAAATTATAGGTAATGAGAGTTCACAACGAGTTCTAACTATATTTTTAGCAATCTAAGGAATTTCGAACGATATCGGGATCCGGGATTCTATAAGGCATGTCCGTATTATACTTTCGTGGGATTAAAACTGAAGTTTAGGTATATTAGCGCCCGATTATCCGATCACTGGTAATGTATGTTCCTAATAAAAATAAAACAAATATTTCTTTAAATACTTTTAATAGACTAAACATTTGATTACGTCTTAAATACTAAAAGATTGAAAACAATTTGATCGCTACTTCCTTAAATCTAGTTACAGCTAGGTATGTATATTAAAAATTTTAAATTTCCCCTTATCTACACTAGTATCTAGATTTTTTATTTCTGGCAACCCCAATTATGATTCGCGAATTTACAAAAATAATAATAAATAAAGAATTTACAATTTAAGCGTGAATTATTTATATTTATCGATAGTAGCCGTTCATAATAAACTTATGAGATTGAAATTTTATAACAAACAGTTTGGGTTAAATTGGACTGATCGATGAAGTAATGCCAAATATCTTCGAACCACACTTCTTATAAGGTAGACAGACCACCAACCTCTTGTTAACTTGGATTATTTTAACCTTGCCTATTACAATAAAAAAAAAATGAAATTAATCACTTGGCCTATCTGCACAAATATTCGCCTTACGCCTTACGAAATAAAGTTGATTTTATTTCAATCAGTTTAGGGTAATTTTTCTATTGTCCAAGTAACGGGAATGTTTAGACAAATACGCCGTGAAAAGTGAAGTGCCTCCTTTAGACAAGTTTATTTTTATTTTTTTTGATGGGGACCACTCGCAGCACGCTAGGGCTGGTGACTGCTTAACCGGACTATCCTGTGGTGGCCTTAAATGACTCTAAGGCCCCCAGCCAGGGCTTACAAACTAAATTACAACTACATGACCGCTCGCTAGGGCATCCCCTGTGGGATACGGACCTCGGCTAGCGGCGTCATTTTGGGAGGAACAGCAAGGGACAGGCTGGGTCATAACAATTTAGACAAGGTGAAATACGACACATGTGAAATATGGAAAAAAAAAGGTTGTTTTTTCAAACTGCGTCCTATTATGTTCCGTATATTGTTAGGGTCTGAAACATTTATCTTTTTCATAATAGTCTGGGTTTTTTTTATTTTTTTTTATTTAATATGGGTTTGCTCTTGACTCTAGTCTAGGTCATAGATGACAGAGACAAAGTCGACGATGGAGCGAGCTTATCCAGAAGAAGCCTGTTCACTCTAATTTTGAAGAGATATTTATATAGATAATAGTCTGGGTTATGAAAAAGGGAAATGTTTATGCATTGTACCGCGAAAAAAGGGCTTGAAAGGATTGAAATAGGGGATGCAAGTTTGTATGGGAGTCCGTCATTATTGAAGATAAAACCATGAACCTTTGTTATTAAAGGCACTCGATAAAAAATAAATAAACGAATGTTTTTGAAAAATTTGTATCTTAAAAACAAAAATGGCTGCCCAAAGTAACTATTCTAAAGTAAAAGCTAGTATTTAAATAAAATAATTATTTATTTTTCAAGTTTTCTTGTAGTTTCGCGGCACCCCGATCTACATTCTATACGCTTTCTGCCTACCCCCAAGAAATGTGATTTAAAGATATAAACAAAAACAGTCAGTATCAAATCTTATCGAACATAGAATCATTATAAACAGACGGTCATACATACAATGCTGAGACCAAAACATAAATTATTTAAGACAAATAACGTTTATTAACTTCCAAATGTATTTGATAATGGAGAAATGATGTATATAGTCAATCGTTAACTTTCGATATACCTATTCCTGATAGTAAAAATGCTTATGTTTTGGAGGCGATCTACGGATAATTCTTTCACTTATAAAAAGTTACACTATCGCTGAATTTCATTGCTTTTTTTATACCGAAAAAATACACGGTTTTTGCGGGATAAGCCCGAAATACCTATACCTTTAAACAAGCAATTTTTTTAGTATGTATATCTATAAACTGAATCTCGGAAACGGCTCAAACGATTTTCATGAAATTTATTTTAGAAAACGTTTACCAAAAAAAAATCCGAGCAAAGCTCAGTCCATCCAGGTACTCTAACTAATATTATAAAGCTGAAGAGTTTGTTTGTTTGGTTGAACACGCTAATCTCAGGAACTACTGGTTCGATTTGAAAAATGATTTTAGTGTTGGATAGCCCATTCATTGAGGAGGGCTATGACATCACGCTACGACCAAAAGGAGCGGAGCATTGATGAAAAATGTGATGCAGACGAAGTTGCGCGGGTCCTNTCACTTATAAAAAGTTACACTATCGCTGAATTTCATTGCTTTTTTTATACCGAAAAAATACACGGTTTTTGCGGGATAAGCCCGAAATACCTATACCTTTAAACAAGCAATTTTTTTAGTATGTATATCTATAAACTGAATCTCGGAAACGGCTCAAACGATTTTCATGAAATTTATTTTAGAAAACGTTTACCAAAAAAAAATCCGAGCAAAGCTCAGTCCATCCAGGTACTCTAACTAATATTATAAAGCTGAAGAGTTTGTTTGTTTGGTTGAACACGCTAATCTCAGGAACTACTGGTTCGATTTGAAAAATGATTTTAGTGTTGGATAGCCCATTCATTGAGGAGGGCTATGACATCACGCTACGACCAAAAGGAGCGGAGCATTGATGAAAAATGTGATGCAGACGAAGTTGCGCGGGTCCTGGTCAGCAGCCCTACTATGACGTGCTAATGCCATCCAATTCCGATGATGTAAAAGGGATAGTGCTATTCGCTGTGTATAGCTCTAAGAGGGATCATGAGCGGAATCATGATCGTTTTAAGACTTCATAGTAGGGCCCCAGGTCATAATTTGGTTTAGTATGATATTCAGCGCAATTCATATTTTATCATGTTTTTCTTTTATTATTTTCTTTAACGTTGTTAGTTTCTGTTCTATTCTAAACCGCACTCGTGCGACAAACACTGGATTATGAAACAATGCAATATGAGCGATTAATCGAGTATGTGTGTTGAAAATTATGTTAACCTTTTGAACGCTAGAGCATAAATGCATCGGCGTACCCCTGACGCCGACACCACAAATTCGCCGTACTTTTTGTCACATATTTGTGACGTTGTGCGTACAGGGCATGCGCTTGCTTGTCACGTATATGCGACAATGGCGTTTTAAAGGTTAAATACTGGGCTTGAGGTGCTAGAGTATTTCCTAATATAGGAAATACTTTGCAGACTTCTCGGTACTAAAGTGATGGGTCTTGAGAGTTTATATCTAGGGCACTCCCTCCCTCCGGAATAGGAGAGCAAAACATCACCCCAAGTATTATGGCTGGGAAGTTTGTTACGCCTGTTCTTCCCAGCTAAAACACTTTTGCTCTGGGCGTAGCGAAAGAGAGTGCCAGACTCTTACTGACCAAAACCCATCCGTGTTCCTTCTAAAGCCCTTTGCGTTCCAGGGCCGCGGTGAATCTTTCGAACAAATTCCGCAACCCTGAAGCTAAAATACCAGGAAGTTGTAACTGACGGGCTGGCGTTTTGTTTGGGGTACTGTCTTTAACCTTTTGAACGCCAGTGTCACGTATAGGTGACAAGCAAGCGCGTGCCCTGTACGCCAAACGTCACAAATACGTGATAAAAAGTACGGTAAATTTGTGGCTTGGCGTCGGGGGCACGCCGATACGTTTATGCTGTGGCGTTTAAAGGTTAAATAAAAGTCTGTAAACGTTGACTTCCAAAACATGCTGAAACTCAGCGGAATTTGCCATATTTAATTCCCGTCGTAATCTGTTCTTTTATGCATATTACTTGTACAAAATAATTTCGATGTTTCACATCTGCCAGGCGTCCCGTGACGGCTCACTATGTTTTTATGAATTTAGGTCTTATAGAATTTTATAGAGGGAGTCCAAATTTTATTTATTTTTGCAATGGGACTTACCGTTTTCGAGACATTTAAGATTTTATATCTTGCTACGATACGACACAGCGCGCGTTCGACGACGGTAGCGGATCGCGAGGCGCGTTGGTAATTTTTGTTCAAGTTGTCTGAAATATGACCATGCACTTCTGCAACACTGTATATAATATGTACATTGTTTATATATCTTAATATATATATTTCTTGTGTACGTGTGTATGTCACTAAACTCCTAAACGGCTGGACCGATGTTGATGAAGTTTTTTGTGTGTGTTCAAGGGGATTCGAGAATAGTTTAGATTCACAATTGGACCCGATAGGTGGCGCTGCAATCGATTTTATAACTTTTCGTCATACACAAAGCAAACGTTCGGACAAGACAACGTCTGTCGGGACCGCTAGTATATGAATAAATAAATAAATATTTAAATAGTTAACCATTGACTCGAAAAGTAGAAGAATTACTGGTCATTTCAAATACATTAGGAAGTTAAGATTGAAAAAAAAAAAAAATTAATAGTTGATGAATATTTATTTTACTTTAGTTCATTTATTAATATATTACGATGTATTTTAAATTGTGGATTTAATCTTAGGGCTTGTGGTTTTGGTCAATATTACTGTTATTAGCATCCGAAATACAAAATGTACTTAGATTCATTCGGATAGAGACGATAAAGGCCCTATGACGTGCTAATGCCATCCAATTCCGATGAAGTGAATGACGATATCCGCAAGAGAACCAAGGTTACCGACATAGCCCGAAGGATCGCCAAACTGAAGTGGCAGTGGGCAGTGCACATTGCTCGCAGAACAGATGGTCGATGGGGCCGAAAAGTTCTGGAGTGGCGACCGCGTACCGGAAGACGCAGCGTTGGAAGGCCTCCCACAAGGTGGAGTGATGACCTGGTGAGGGTCGCGGGTAGCCGATGGATGCGAGACGCACAGGACCGGTTGTTGTGGCAACATTTGGGGGAGGCCTATGTCCAGCATTGGACGTCTTTCGGCTGATATGATGATGATAAAACGGGATAGTGCTATTCGCTATATATAGCGGGCACACCATTTATGCCTGGAGGCTTAATTAGTTTGATTTACTTGTTAATGCTTGAATTTCTTTTTTTTATGCCGTAATGGAGTGTGCTAGCTAACAAGTGTCAATTAATTTCATTAACAAATTGTTTTACATATTAGACATATTATTTTTTTGTGTCATGTTTTATAAACTTGCTTTGCATGCTACTGTATAAATTCAAGTTTTTAAAACTTAACAGACAGATGTGTTGCTGGGGAGTTTGTTGCACCACTTCTTCTTCCCAGCTATAACACTGGGAAGTGGGTCACCACTTCCCAGTGTTATAGGCCTTCCCATATTCCCAGGCGGGCGTTTTGGGGGACTGTCTTTATGTAGAACTTTGACGTTCAAAAAGTGCTGGCACTCAGCCTCATTTGAATAAATGACTTTTGATTTTGATAGCTCCGTCTCCCTCTTAGAGCGGAATCATGATCGTTTTAAGACTTCATAGTAGGGCCCTAGGCAGCTACTGGCAAGCATTGGTGCTAGCGGGCTCCGTCAAAGATACGGTCGTTTCTGTAAACTCCAAAAAATCAAGATGTAATGACAGCTCACTTCGTGATCACGTGACATCTTGGTTACATGGATTGACAGCTCACCTCTTGATCACTTCACCCAAGCCTTCACTTCGACATGTTTACAGAATCGACCGGCTCGTTGTGCCCGTTTAGCTCTTACCGCGGAACTACATACGAAATACCCGTTGGGTTCCTGCGCTAAATTTTTGACTGGCCTGTTGGTCGAGTGGTTAGTGACCCTGACTGCTAAACCGGAGGTCGTGGGTTCGATTCCCACCCAGGACAAATCTTTGTGTGATGAGCATGATCATTTGTTCTGTGTCTGGGTGTAATTTGTCTATAATATGTATGTATTTAGAAATATATAAGTATGTTTATCAGTTGTCTGGTTGCCATAGCACAGGCTCTGCCTAGTTTGGGATCGGATGACCGTGTGTGAGTTGTCCAAAAAAAAAAAAAAACGCTACCGCTCAGTTTAGCGAATACCGATCTGCACAGGTCTTTAGGAAAAGTAAAGGATGGCATAGGATGAAATCACACTAATATTATAAAGGAGGAAGTTTGTGAGTGTGTATGTATGTTTGTTCCTTCTTCACGCGCAAACGGCTGGACCAATTTTGATAAAATTTGGTATGCAGGAAGCTGACACCCTGGATTAACACATAGTTAACTTTTTATGTACCTATATCCTAGCTGCCCGGGTAACACCGCGGGGCGCAATTTTTCTAGAAAACGGGCTTAAAAGATTTTTCATAAGTACACCAATATTAACCAAAACCACGAAAAGTTATTATTAGTCTAGCTACTGTATAATTTACGTTAAAAAAATAAATCAAACATTCGATAATAATAATACTCGTTTCAGAATTTTAGTCAACATTTATCCAAAAATTATTGGACGCCATTTTCTACGGCGCACAAGATAGGCAATTTGGCTTGACTACCCAAAACTTTAGATATTTTTTCAGATCAAATACATTAATTAGACTTATAAAAACTAAATTTCATTGTTGAAATAAAATAAATAGATTTTTTTTAATTTCATTCTGTCGTTCTAGTCAAATAATTGATTACATTTTAGTTCTTTTTTTATTTTTTTTTTGCTTTCAAACTTGTATCGACTGTATTTATTAAAACTTATAAACCAAATGCTTAGGTTTAGTTTAAATCCGGTTCTTTTTTTTTTGATGGGTTTGCTCTTGACTCTAGTCTAGGTCATAGATGACAGAGACAAAGTCGACGATGGAGCGAGCTTACCCACAAGAAGTCTGTTCACTCTAATTTTGATTGTCTCCATAGAGTTTTTTTATTCTAGTGGTATACGGAACAAGGTGTAAAGTCCCGCAAACCTCCATAGAAAAGGGAGGATCCTCCGACCAGACGGTTGTTCAGTCTGGTGGGCAACTGTCCGATGGTTATTGCCGCTGCAAAATAAATAACTTGCTAATCGGTATTTAAAACCAGCAATATGGTTTTTTTTTTTGAACAAGTTTGTATTCTTCAACAATACTCGACTTACTTCGGAGTTTTTTACTTACATGCCAAACCCAGGTTTCCATACTCATTCAACTATAATTTAACAAAATATTTGACTAGACTGATAGATTTCAAGACTCCGTTCACAATAACACATGTTTATATTTTAAAATAAATAATAATAAAATTTGATTTTTGAATAATAATGTATAATTTAGGAAATATTCTTTATTTCGTAAATCATTGGTATGTTAACTGCTTTTATTGCAAAACCCATTTAAAGAAATAACAAAGTTATTATATGATTTTTTGATGTGTATTAAAATGCACCATTATAGTGACGTCACGCGTGTTTTCAACGCACTGTATCGTCTTTATTTTTTGTTTACGTGAAAAAAGAAAAATTTACGTGTCCAATTTTTTTTGAAATCTATCTGACGGACTAATTAGGTTTATTCAGAAAAATACCCATTTATTAGTCACAAAAATACTTACACCAATTCTTCATTCAAATATATCGAATCCCGATACGGGAATCAATTTTTTTAAACCATTTAAAACAAAATATTTCGCTGCAGTCAAAAATAAATAAATAGCAGTCAACATACCAACATTTTATCTACTATTATAGCCATAGACAATATCAGTTTAATTTTATTTTTTATTCTTACATTATAAAAACGTGATGATGACGTGAAATTTATACAGCCTATAGGTAATTTTTATCGTAACAGCTAAACTACAGAAACACATAATTATAAAAAAATGGACGTACATTAATTAATTGATAATAATAATTAAAAACTTAAATCGTAATGTAAAACACAGATTATTTTGATTTTTATTTGAGAATGTGTAGAATAAATTACTTTGTATTGGTTCTACATTGGAACTGGAACCAAAATAAAGGGTTTTGCTTTAGAAATTACAAATTCAGCCAAAGACCAATTCAGATTGATACCCCTGACTTCTCAAACCATACATAAGTATTTAATATTTATAGTTTGTATTTCTTTATTTTAATTTAAGTACCGAACATACATTAGCATACATTTTGAATGGTAAACTGTCGAAATTGGTACCCAAGATACATTCCTGCCTAGTTTGGGGCCAATGTAACAAACAACTTTGTAATATTTTGGTAATAAACGTTTATTATAATTCCGTTTATTCATTTTTTAACTTATTTGTTACATTTTTAAATATTTCTTAAAAAAACCAAAATAAAAAAACATTTAAAAATATAAAAATAGTAGCCCACCGGTATCGGGAACAGGGTCCAAGCTACCGGCGGTCAGGGCTCAAGAGAGAGGAACCTCCTAACAATACGAGCCGTGTCCAGAAGTACCGCTTTCTGAATCAGGCCCTTGATCCAGCTGCCTAACGAGAGCCTCCTGAGGTGCTGGTCGAGGCTCGTGGCTATTAAGCCATTGGCTGACACAACTATCGGTACAATGATTGCTGAGTCCACATCCCACATGTCGACAACCTCGCGAGCCAAGTCAATATATTTGATTTGCTTATCTTTCTCGGCTTTCACGAGGTTCTCGTCATGCGGAACGGTTATGTCTACAATCATTGCACGCCTCTCGATTATTATTATTATTATGATATACTGTTTATAAACGTCAAGAGACTCCTAGTTTTTGGAAATAAATTATCGACACCATACAAATTTACAGCATTATATATTAAATGCTTAGTGCTGCAATTGGCTATTATAAAATAATTAATTCAACCAATTACCGTTGTTAATACGCATTTGACAATTTGTCACATATATTTTGTGGCCATTCCACTCCAGAAATTGATTCTAAGTCATTGCCTATTATAAAAATCAATGGTCAAAGCTCTATTCCACACACCCTCAAAAAACAAACACACACAAAAAAGAAGTACAAAAAATATAGCCTTATTGTTTACAAAAAGTAAAATAAAAATGTTTAGCACCTCATTCGAGTTCGCTTATATATTAAATAATATATATAAAAACACTTATTGCTTAAATTATTAAAACAATCTTCATTATTATCATGTACACAAATATAGGAGGAATAATCATTGACAGTCTTTGCAGGCCCAAATGTCAGATAGCCAGTTTTACCAAAGGGAATCCAAAAACCCAGTAACTGGGTACCATGTTATCCCAGTAACCGGGTACCACGATACCCCAGTTACTGGGTTTTGGAGGTCAGATACGCAGGCGCTCCATGTTAAATACTGGTATTCAACTGTAGACTGAAAACCACTTTTGTTACTTACTATAATATTTGTGTACATGAATACTTATAATAAAATAAATCTGTGTGTAGACATAACGATATATGGTAGAGAGATTGTTTGAGTCCCGGGAAAGGACATAGGATAGTTTTTATCCCGGTAGTATGTTCCCTTCGGATAATTTTCGACGTTCACGCGGGCGACGCCGCGGGGCGCAGCTAGTATAAGATATTTCACACAATAACTAGTCCTGGCTATGTCTACACAAGATTCGGGTGCATCATTAAACAAATTGAGAAACACAATACTAAACAAAGACACGTAATCACAGATTTGTAAACCCAATTCGATAGCATTTGATTGTTTTTTTTATAATTTTTCCATCAAATGCTTTTATTAAAATTATTATTATTTGGCTGTTGGGATAGGAAAAAAATTAGTTGGTTTTAGTAATAGTGTTAATATTAGCAGCCTGTAATTGCCCCCATTGCGGGGCAAATGCATATTCTCAAGGTTATATAATATATGTCACGCGACAATACGACAACTTGTTTTAGAACAGTCCCTATTTATACGCATTGTCGTATTGTTGTGACGTGCCTGTGGGGTAAACCCGTTTTTTTTTTTTTGTTAGACAGCCTGGGTTTAAAGCTGCTAAAACTCAAAAATAATTCTTATTCCAACAGCCAAGAATCAAATACTAAAACTAAATCAATACAATCTATTAGTATGCCGATTTCATTTTTTCGTTTAATAATAAATTAATCTATAGGTACTTTAGAATATCTTCTCCTAAATTTTTAGAAATAATTATGAATTTTACCGAAATTTTAATTTTAGATATCACTAATCTTGTTAACTGTAAGTACATTTTGGAGAATTTCTTGCTTGGAGATCCACTTTTCTTATGTATAAGGATTTCATTATAAAATGAAGTATTTTCATTACGGAGTTATAAATTCTTAACATAATAACATTTTGCACTCATGAAAATTATTATCACCATATTCAGATTTTAAACATAGTGAAGATTAAATTTTCAGGGTCTTGAAGACAAACTCATACATTTATTTGTGTAACAGCATGAATGCAAAACCTGAGAAGGGGTCATTGTACTCATCATTATGAAGAACTTTTACTATAGTCCATTATGACAATCTATCAAATTTATTTAATACATTTTCAACTTTATCACTTTAGCATTAGGTTCAAGATTGATTGGGATAATTTGACAATATCGGGTAGCTTGATGTGCTAGTGTCTGTACCCCTTATCAGATTTGGCATTTATTGTGGTACAAAGATTGATAAATACATCAATCTTGAAGCGCAATAGTGAAATACCACTAAAAAAAAAAACCCTTTACAAAAATAAAAAAAGGTTACAACCTACATTCGACAATCCACTCCCATCCAGTCATTCTCAAAAATGACATTTATACAAAAAAAAACATACGACTAACGGCCGGTTTCAATAACCTTTAACCAACTGTCAAATTAGCTACCAACAGTAGCTGAAACGTCATTTTTGAAAGGCGAACATGACGTTTCAGCTACTGTTGGTAGCTAATTTGACAGTTGGTGTTTTTGAGACTGGCCGTAGCACGACAAAACAATAGCTTACAGAATACAGTCCATACCTCGCTAGTTGTCTGTGGGCGGCGGTTCTCCGAAATGTCCGTACAGTCGGTTACAGTACAAATAGAAGTTCAGCTCTTAGTCGGGGGGAAGGTAGCTGAATAGTTTGTATTTGTCTCTGATGTATGGACGCACGTCGTCTTTCTGTGGGGTAAGGAGAAATTACGATTACTTATATATTTTTGACGTGACAACGTCTTATAATTCGATGGAACCGGCTGCACGCACGAAAAAACATGACGTCATGCGGCGTTACCTCGCTCTGAGGCGTTCCATTTAAGACTTGAAGTGCAAGCGAGAGCGCGGAACGAGCGACAAAGAGGCACAATCGGCCTCCGCGTTCGGCAGCGTTCGACATCTGATTTTCTTTTGAACAATGAAACCATTCCATCAGTATTTTCTTATGACGTTGTCACGTTCAACTATCGTCAGTAAACTGATTTTAAAGACAACCGATTTTTTTTTTACTTAGAGGATAGACGCATTCGAAATGTGGTGCTGGAGGCGGATGCTCCGAATCCCATGGACAGCCAAACGCACAAATGTGTCTGTCCTTTCTCAACTCAATATCAAGACCCGTCTACAGTTAGCTTACAGCGTATTTCGACCTATTTTGGCCACATAATGCGAAGGGGAGATAGCAGCCTTGAAAAGCTGGTAATTGTTGGCAATACGGAAGGAAAGAAAGCACGAGGCCGGTCGCCAACACGATGGTCGGACCAAGTGAAAGAAGCTATGTCCTCAAGCAAATTCCAGCAGGTGGTGATGGCAACTTTGGACCGGAATCGATGGAGACAGATTGTCCGCTTAAAGGGGTCCAGTGACCACGATCCTCAGTAATGAGGGACCGACTGTAGAAGATGTTCGTATGTAAGTATGTTTGTAAGTTTTCCGTCAAAATTTGCAAACCATTTTTCGAACATTATTTTGTTGGTATTCTATTGTTCTGGTGACAATACAATGTGCAATACTCAATATTGTAATAATTTCAATATGGCTGCCGCTTCAAGATGGCGGATTACATATTTTATCTCGACCCCTTAAGAGCAGGCACTCTAAAATAATTTCTACGCAAGCTCCGCCCCATGCACCCCCGCCACTCTCCGCGCTTCATTTCCCGCGAGCGAGCCGAACGTCGCGCGTCGCCCGAATATTGTAACTTTATTTTATTTTGATTTTAGAATAGCGAACATAGATGGAATAGAGACACCTTTATTTAGTTTTATGAAATAAAAAGTTTTCGCAATTACGAAATTTTTATTCAACACTAACTACACATACACAAAACATCGTCAAATTAATGGTTACTTTTTTTTT